>ML319574.1:15456-63613 GCA_005239505.1 Nicotiana paniculata | reverse complement strand
CCCCCCCCCTCCTCCTCCCCTGTGAAGTTGCTGGTGCACCTGGAATCAACCCCGATTGATTCAAGGTACCAATCATAACCCAGAACTGTGCCAAGGTCTCCTGAAGTCCGGGTGTAAAAATAGGCGCCTCCGGTGTCTGCCACCCAACTGAAACTGTTGGCGGCTCCTCAACGGATGCTCTGGAAGGTGCTCTAGTTATGACACGTGCCCCTCGTCGGCCTCTGCCTCTGCCCCTGGCGGCATCTGCTCTGGGGGTAACATCCTCAGGATCTGCAACTTGCGCCCTCACCATCTGTGAGAGAATGGAATGATAATTTCGAACTTCAAGATCAATGAACTCGCACTATAGGAATGAAGGAAGTGAAGTTCCTAATAGTTCTGTAGCCTCTCAAAGATAAGTACAGACGTCTCCGTACCGATCCGCAAGACTCTACTAAACCCGCTTATGACTCGTAGCACCTATGAACCTAGAGCTTTGATACCAACTTGTCACGACCCAAATTTCCCTCCGTTGAGTATCGTGATGGCACCTAGTCTTAACGACTAGTTAAGCCTAATATCCATGTAATAAAAACAATAATAATACAATCTAATATTTTTCTAAAATAAATAATTCTTTATACATTGCATATTCCCAACACCCAGTAGTACAAGTCATAAGCTTTATAGAGTTTACTACAACTTCTAATTACAACTGTTTGGAAGTAAGCAAAAACAGTGCAAATGCAAAATAGGAAGGTGACTCCGAAGCCTGCGAGCGTAATGACAGGTTTACCTTGAGTCTCCTCGGCAAGAGTCCGCACAGCTACTAACGATCAATACCTGGATCTGCACAAAAAATGTGCAGAAGAGGAGTATGAGCACACCACAGCGGTGCCCAGTAAGTATCAAGACTAACCTCGGCGAAGTAGTGACGAGGACTAGTCAAGACACCTACTGGTCTAATAAAATGGTCAAGTATCAATATAGGAATAAAGGTAGAACCGATGTACACATAAAGGCTACGCAATATAGCTAACAACAGAGTAAATTCGATAAAGAAGGAAAGCAATAAGTATCAACGGAAACCATGAAACAACACCAAGATTGAATAGAACACAAACAAATCTGGAATGTAAATATACAACACGGACAGGTAATGTCTCAACAACTTCAACCCCTTCTATATCAAATACGTGGTCATTTCCACGAGGTTCCGAACCTCGGACAAACCACCATTTACGGGTCCCATTATTCGAACCCTAACACTTGGCATCTTGCGCCCTCGGGTACTAACTGCACGGATGAATCAAGTGCCCATTGGGTCATTTCCACCTATACGGTAAGTACAACAAGAGTATTTATACTTGACAACAACGAGGAGCCCTAAATCCGTTAATAGTACTTAACTGCGTGTATGCTTGTGCAGGTGTCCTAACATGATTCAACAACCAATAAGCATAAGGGAAGAAAAGGGCAACACGTACATTGTCATCTCACAAATTTCCACACGAATAAACTCACATAGTAAGTGTTCCAGTACACAATATCAACAACAAGGAATGCCCCCAGGCCAACGCAAGTATCACAAACAATCCCTGACATAGCCCACCTTGTCTCGCCACGTGTGCAATAATAAAGTATATGCCTGCCTTGTTTCGCCACACATTCATAAACATGTTCCCACCTTGTCTCTCCACATGCGCAACCCACATATACATATCCCACCTTGTCACGCCGCATGTGCAATATCAATAGAAAACACGGCACGGCAGAAACAGCAACTGCACGGCAAAAACCTCGTGCATTACAATAACCACAACAAGTACAACGACAACAATTGACAATAATACAAGATACGGTAGATACACCAATTCAAGAACCTTTCATCACAAGAAAAGCAAGGCTAGTTCGCAAGGAATAAGCACAACAAAGAATACTAGGCATATAAGGACAGCTCAACAAGGAAGAAAAATAATGTATAAGGGTCGCACCCAAATGCACGGTTCAACAACAAGAAAACTAACACGAATCTGATAACTCCATATAAGGGCAAGTCAACTAAGGTATAGAATATCTAAACTTCTTTTAAGGTTGAGCAGTTACGAGGATATTCAACAATTTCATTAAGGACAAGCAGTAGGAAATATAATCATAACTTCAGTTAAGACCAAAACAATTATTGGAGGAGATGAAGATAATTACAATTTGATGACAAGCAGTTAAGAGGACCTATACAGTAAAAAGTAGGAATTCTTCAGATAAGTCAATTAGGAGTCAGATAGGCAAGAGGAGTAAATCCAAAAGTAAGAAATCCTAAATTTAGGCAAGTAAACATGAAACTAGAAATTTAGAAATTCAATCATGCCAAGAACAATTCATATTCAGCGAATATAAGGACCTAAGATTCCTAAATGGCATATTTTCCACAAATAAGTCTGAGTGCGCACTCATCACCTCGCGTACACGGACTAAAACCAACATAGAAGACTCAAATCCTAAGGAAAAATTCCCCCACACAAGGTTAGGCAAGATACTTACCTCAACCGCTCAAATCAAACTTGATATCAGGTTCTTGCCACGAGTATCCGACTCCAAATGGACCAAATCTAATCAAATCAATAGCATCATGTAAATAATACTACAAGCAACTAGTTTAACTAATAAATTTGAAGCTAAGACGCGAAATTACGAAAATTTCCCAAAAAGACCCCGGGCCCACATCTCGGAATCGAGTGAAAGTTACAAATTTAGAACACTCATTCACTCACGAACTCACTCAAACAAGAATCATTGAAAACTGACGTCAAAATCTCATTAAATTCTCATATTTCTATTTGGGGAACCTTCCTCCCATTTTCATGATTTTTCACCCAAATTCATTGTTAGATTGAAGAAATTGCTATGGATTAATGATATAGCAGTGAAATAAGTTTAGGAATCGTTACCTATGAATCTTCTCCTCAAAACCCACTCAAAATTGTCAAATCCCGAGTTCCAAATCGTTTTAGAAAATATGAATTTCAAACCCTCGGATTTTGTATAAACAGCCCAGCAATTCCGCACCTGCGACTCATTGGACCGCACCTGCGGAAAATACATCGCAGGTGGGAAAACTCACTAAATGAACTGGGGCCGCACCTGCGATTATTGGGCCGCATCTGCGACTCCATACCTGCAGAACCCCATCCGCACCTGCGAGCCTGGCTGCCCCTGACCAAAAGCGCACCTACGACGCCCTCCACCACACCTGTGCATCCGCACATGCGGCTCCCCATCCGCAGGTGCGAAACACCAGAACCAGCAATGCTTCAGATGGTTTTCTAAGTCCAAAATCATCCCGTTGAGCATCCAAAACATCCCCGAGGCCCCCGGGACCTCAACCAAACTTACCAACCAGTCATGATACCTTATCTAAACTTAGTCAAGCCTTCAAAACACATCACATAACATCAAAATCACCAATTGTGCATGGATTCAAGCCTAAGAACTTATGAAATTTCCAAAATCCACAACCGATGCCGAAACACGTCAAAACTAGTCTGAAGGACTTCATTTATACACGGGTCATAAATGACACTACGGACCTATAGCCACTCTCGGAATTCCATTCCGAGCCTGGTACCAAAATTTCACCTATCGGCCAAAATCGCCAAAATTCTGACTTTCGCGAATTCAAGCCTAAATCTACCACAGACCTCGAAAACACATTCCGGACGCGCTCCTCTGCCCAAACTACCATACGAAGCTGCTGACATCATCCATAACTCGTTTCGGAGCCGTTTACATAAAAGTCAATTTCGGTCAAAACTTCATTGTTTAAGCTTCCAAAATAATAGTCCTTCTTCCAATTCGACTCTGAATCATCCGGTAACTGAATTCGACCATGCACGCAGATCGATGAACACAATGCTAAGTTGTTCAAGATCTTATGCCACCGAACGAAGCTTAAATTCTCAAAACGACCGGTCGGGTCGTTACAGGCTTGCTTTTGGTAACTGGCCTAGTCCGGCCAAGGTGTATTTAAACCCTATTAATTTTGATTAATTTTAAAATCTAACTAATTTTAATTAAATCCTAAATTAAGCACTAAATTATCTCAGATTATAAAACTAAACTAATTATCTATTTGTATGATTTACAGAATTAGTCAATCTTAAATTTTAAAAGAAAAAATTACTAGTTTTAACATTGAAACAAAAAAATGTCAAACATAAATAATTTTTGTGATTTTCTTTTAATATTATGATTAAATTGTGTAGTTAGGTATTATATTAAATTAGAAGCCTACGAATAAAATATAATGAAAATTTAAATATTTTTTGTTATTTTTCATGAAAAATACAACTAAATGCGAATAATTTCAAATAATTAACAAAATTCCTAAGGGGGGGGGGGGGGCGTTTGTATTCTTTAAAAGGGGGGCGAATAATATCAGAACAAGAATACCTTCCCGCTCATTTCAGGTTCAAATATAAGTCCCTTTTAAAGGGCGCTATACCTTAACGGGCAAATGACTTCTAAGGTATAGCACCCTTTAAGAGTGCGTTATATATATATATATAGTCACTATTTTTTTCCACACATTTTGGTTCTTTGAGTCCAAAAGAATAACATTTTGGTTGTGGACTCTATTTGTTCTTCCCTACACTCTTTAGTTTGAAGTCTTCATCATGTAGTATGCGAACACGGGTTGTCGCATGGTAGTGGAGTTAGAAATTCTGATAAATGGATTAAAAAAGGTAAAAAAAAGTATCACATTTGAAATTTGAACCTGCCAGCTAAATATTTTTTGAACAACTTTTATTGCTACATAAGATGGTTCCTTTATGTCAATTTTTTCTAAAAACAAATGAATCATGGGGCTAGGCATAGACCCCAACCCATAGATAATCAAAAAGGATAAGTGCACGGAGGAGGACATAGACCTTAGCCTCCAAAACATGAACAGGAATGATACATATCACTCTTCTTTCTTTCTTTTTGGTGAAAGAAATTGTTTTATTGATCCCACCAAATAAAGATACTTACAAGAGCTATTTACAAGCTCATAATCTATCTCTATCTAGCTCTATGTCAAAAAAAAAAACTATAACCATTTGATATCCTTCCTCCTAGAGCATCCCTACTAGGTAGGTCTGCCTAGTTGGAAGCTGCTCCTAAGCTATTCGAACTCTTTTGTTGTATTTCCTATCTATACAATTGTCTTATCCACTCTAGTTCTTTCCTATTCTTCATGTTACTTCTATCAGTTGTAGCCTATATTTGCTATCCTCTTTTATGCTCTTCCATATCATTGTTGGCCATGGAACTTTATGATTCCACAGTGCTTCATTCCTTGCTCGCAATATCCCATACTTTACCGTTATGATGATTGATGTCACGAGCCCTTGGCACACTCTCCTTTTAATACTTCTTCTCATTTTCCTCCAAATGCTCTGCATGTGGATTTGTTTCAGTTTAATTCCCAGCCAGTTGCAGAGTTCCTCAATGCACAATTTTAAGAATTGACATTCAAAGTATAGATGTTGAATTGTTTCATATTGCATTCCATATAGCAGGCATGTTCTTTCCTGGCTTAATATTCCCACTATATGTAATATGTTTCTCGTAAGTAACCTCTGCCTCATGATCAACCAGCCAATAAAGCAATATTTTGAAACATTTAGCTTATTCTATATCCATCTTGAATATGGCCATTTAGTTGTTGCTACTCTTCTCCATTGGTATCTTTCCTTCACTCTGCAAGCATTTTCCAACCCTTTCCATCCTTTTTGTTCAAACCTTGTGTTAAAAATTATCTTCGAATACCACCCACAATCCTGTGGTGGTTTGTATTGCCAAAAATCCTTGCCCTTTATGTATATATGGTCTACCCATTTAATACATAAGGAATCACTCTCTAGCTCTATGTTCCATACATATTTTCCCAATGCTGCTTCATTTCACACCAAGCAATCTTGTATGTCTAAGCCTCCTTCTTCTTTAATTCTACAAACCAGGTCTTATGCTACCAGTGCGGCTTTGTTCGTGATACTTTTCTCATCCCATAAGCAGTTCCTACATATAGCTACAATATCCTTCATGACCCTTTTTGGTAGCAAGAAGATCGATGCCCAATGTGAATGTAGATGTAGTAGCATTGCATTTACCAGTAGGGTTCTTTCTGCATACGATAAGTTCTTGGATCTTCACTCTTTTATATTCACCAAGACCTTGTCTATTAACATTTCACAGTCCACAACACTTAGTTTCTTTGAATATATAGGCACCCCGAGATATTTGAATGGTAATTTACCTCTATTATAACATGTCAGCTCGCGTATGTCTTCTATCCCCCTTCCATTCATATTAGCACAGAAAATATTCGATTTGTTTGCATTACAGTCATACCAGATGCTTGGTAGAATGATTGGAGCCCCCTCAACCCTAGCATTACTAAAGGATAATCTCCTTTACAGAATAATATCATGTCATCAACAAAACATAGATGTGTCACCTTCAATCCTTTGCATTTTGTATGGGAAGCAAATTTCTCTTGCCTAGCCGCATTCACCATAATTAGCGTGAAGTATTCCATACAAATTGTGAGAAAGCACGGGAGAAAATATTATTGATTGATTAATATTATATGTTACAATAAGCCTATTTATATGTATCATAACACATAACCTACTCTTATTACATATAGGACCAGGACTAATTACATACATTTACTGAGAAACTTTTATCAATTTATTAATTATTATAACTTATGATTATATGCTTATCATAAAATAAATTATATTTATCATAAGCACAATTGTATTTATAATAAAATGACAAATATAATATTTTGTATTTGGATCGACTTGGAATCTAAAATTTTGAAGAAATTACGCCTTTATAAGTGTAAACAGTTATAAGGTTATTTAAGTCATTTTAACAGAAAAAGAGCTTATCAGCATTTTTTTATCAAATACTACAGCAGCTTATTATCAATTTCAGCACTTGTATCCAAACACGTAACTGCTTATTTATTAAATCAGTTTCAGCACTAAAAAATATTTTTCAGCACCTAATGCTTATCAACTATTTTAAATCATCTAATCCAAACGGCTCTAGATCTGGTTCCATTTAAGCACTTTTTCAATCGAATGTCCATTCTGATTTGGAAACATAATAAAAGTCAAAGATCAATCAAACATGACGAATCAAACCCTCACATCTTTCTCACAATGTAATTCAGGCCATGGAAGAAAATTAGGAAAAATTATAAAGCATGTAATGTTCAATAATTTCATAGTGATGTTGCACAATATATAGTTCAGGAAAATCCAATAGATCAGGAGAAGAGAATATAATGTTGGGTTTAAGTCGTGAAATTTTGGTTTGAAACATTTCTCAAGAATTTTGTAAGACATGCCTTTTCTAATTTGTAACTGAAATTTTTTTTAGATTTAATAATTGAATTTATTGTGTTTAAATTCCTAAAATTTTGAGATAATAGATAAATACATTTTCAGATCAATAAGAGATGCTACATCACTCCTTTAAGATCCCTCCTTCATGAATATATATAGAATGCGATGAGCCAAGTTAAATGCGACTCATTTAATGTGATTCATTAACTCTTAAACTTGTCAAGTTAATACTCAATAATCGAAAATTTTTGGTTGTTATCACACGTATTAAGAAATTCACTTTTTAACATTAATTAGCAGCGAAATTAGTCATATTAACCTTTACTATCTCCTCACATAACACTCCTAACACATATTCCAACATTATTTACTCCAAGGGCTATGCACGAAAAAAATAATTAATTCATTTTTGAAATCTGAAAAAATCACTTATTTTGAATCATAAAAAAAGGACTAAAAGATCACTTATTGTGGACCGGAGGAAATAGCGTCTCACATAGGAAAAAGAGGAGATGAAAGGGTATTAAAAAGAACAGCGCCAAAAAAGAAATGGATCAATACNGTCAAAGATCAATCAAACATGACGAATCAAACCCTCACATCTTTCTCACAATGTAATTCAGGCCGTGGAAGAAAATTAGGAAAAATTATAAAGCATGTAATGTTCAATAACTTCATAGTGCTGTTGCACAATATATAGTTCAGGAAAATCCAATAGATCAGGAGAAAAGAATATAATGTTGGGTTTAAGTCGTGAAATTTTGGTTTGAAACGTTTCTCAAGAATTTTGTAAGACATGCCTTTTCTAATTTGTAACTGAAATTTTTTTTTAGATTTAATAATTGAATTTATTGTGTTTAAATTCCTAAAATTTTGAGATAATAGATAAATACATTTTCTAATCAATAAAAGATGCTACATCACCCCATTAAGGTCCCTCCTTCATAATTATATATAGAATGCGATGAGTCAAGTTAAATGCGGACTCATTTAATGTGATTCATTAACTCTTAAACTTGTCAAATTAATACTCAATAATCGAAAAGTATTAATCTCTCGTGTCCAAAATAAGTGATTTTTTTTGTTGTTATTACACGTATTAAGAAATTCACCTTTTAACATTAATTAGCAACGAAATTGGTCATATTAACTCTTACTATCTCTTCACATAACACTCCCAACACATACTCCAAGGGCAATGCACGAAAAAAATAATCAATTCATTCTTAAAATCTAAAAAAATCACTTATTTTGAACCACAAAAAAAGGGTTGAAACATCACTTATTATGGACCTGAGGAAGTAGCGTGTCACGGGGCGCATTCTAAGGTTATTTTGCTATCTTTGGACAAAGCAGCCACAATAGAACTTGAATAAAAAATGTTTTACCCCTTGGGACTTTCTGTATCAATTCATTGTAGCAGTTAACTTTGTTCGTGGTTCTCTGTGTTATAATTCCTAGCTATTAGTTATATCAACTTCCATATGCAATGGAAATTTTTGCTTTTACCCAAAAGAAAGAAGGAACATTAAAAAAATTCTTAGTTAAAGAAAAAAAACAGAGGCTACTCAAACTGAAAGCGGCATTCTTTTTGGGAAGGAGTAGGAAAACAAAATTCAAAGTCAGCAGACTTTACTTTATTCCACAATAGGATGAAAAAATTAATGAAGAATAAAAGGAAAAAGAGGAGATGAAAGGGTATTAAAAAGAACAGCGCCAAAAAAGAAATGGACCAATACATCAATTACATCTCAATCCCCAACTAGTTGGGATTAGTTATATGAATTGTCTATACGCAGTCTTTCCTATTTGGGCATGAAAAAAAGATTAAAAAACAAAATTGATAGCTGACTTTTACAGGATAAATAATTTATGCTTAAAGCAAACATGCAGCAAACTTACACTGGACAAATTGGCTCATTGCAAAACTGTTCTTGTTCATTCTTCAAGATCAGTTTAGCACTACAAGAATCATCAGACAGCAGATGCTACTGCTTTGGATCGCTTCCTTTTCCTGTTCTTTTTCCCATGAGATTTCCCTTTCTTCTTTGAAGGCTGTACAGATGACTTCTGTTTTATGCTAACTTCTTCGTCCGAGGGGGTGTCACTCAAGGAACCGTCCTCCTCATCAGAACTGAGGATAAAATCCTCTACAATGTCTTCATCAAAAGCAGTCTCGTCTTGCAGCTCCTTCCTTGTCTTCTTTTTCTTTTGTTTCTCCTCTGTAGACTGCTCGGCCCTGCAACATATCATATTGGAAAAATACGTTCATATATACCAACTGCATAATAAAGATAGTGTTTTAATCCCTGTTTCAGGTCTAAAGGTTTCTTTTCCTCTTCAGCAGTTAGTAGTGCTAGGAAAGTGGCTAAGAAGAATGTAAACATACTTGGTATTGCCTGCAGGTAGCCAAGAAGAACTGAAGACAGCATCTCCTTTGCTATCTTTACCATCATCATCGTCATCATCTTCATCACTTTCAGTTATCTTAGTCCCAAAGACAGCTGAGTTTTGACCAACAAGTACACTGCAGATTACAAGTTCATTACTTTATGATTCACGAATAGATAATCATCATATACAATTTTAAGAAAACGAAAGACTATTGTGAAACCTGGATTCCTTTAATGAGTCGTTTCTCTGTTGTGCTCTCTGTCGGAGTGTGGCAACATATTTTGATAGAGGACTCACTCCTGCATTCTTATCATCCTAAGGATGAATTTGAAGGTAAGAATTGTTTCCAGGAAACAAGTCAATAAGATGCTTAATCACTATCAGTAAAAGACTGAACATCGTGAACCTCTATGACATTGCAAGCTTAAGAGACAATACTTCGGGAAACTGTGATCTAAACAAGATTTATAGCCTCGGAAAGCGAAAAGCACTTTTTTTCTGAAAAATGCACTTTTTGGAGATTTGAGTTGTTTGGTTTAACTATATTTATATTTATTAAAGTAAACACTTAATTAAAGTATTTCATAAAAACTATTTAAAATCATTTCTTTATTTAAATAATACTAATTTCAAAATAAACCCTAATTCGTTTTTGACACTCGAAACACTTTTTGGAAAGATAAGCCAAACACAATTTGTTTTCCAAATACTGAAAAAAAAACACTTCCTAAATTAATTGCCAAACACACGTGCTTCTCTCCAAAAGTACTTCTGGAAAAAGTAATTCTCAAAATGAACAGTTTCTGGAAGCGTGAGCAAACAGGCTCTTAAACAGGTAATGGATTAACTTTAGACGCGCATATCCCATAATAACCCAACTATTCATGTCCATCAGAAGGATGCTCTGACAAGTTGTCGACAAAGCTTTCAATGTGTTCCTAACTAATGAAAGAAGATACAAGTGTAGATTGGTTGACAAACAAAAGCAATTTGACGGAATTTTACCGGTAAACGGGCAAATTTTATATCAGGATAAGTTAACTTCAACATTTTGCAAGATAATAAGATGCTTCAAAGGCTACTTCCGCTAAAGCCATAAGAGAATCTCGGTGTTCAAACCTCAAGAAAAGATGCTGCTGCTGGGTCATTAGGTAGAAATGAAACTGTCGTGCGCTTCTTATTTGTGTACTCTGAATTGGCTTCAATCTGTACCATTTTACAAGTTAACTTCATGTACTTATAACACAAGGCTACATAGCAGAATAAACAAATTGTGCAAGCTAACAAATAGCCTGTAATAGAGATTAAAGAAGCAAACATGGTCTACTCGGAGAACTATATAGAGTTATTAATGGAGTACTAACATGTGACTTGAGAAAATAATACATGGTTATATCACCATTAGAACCAAGTGTCCAACAAGCATACCTCGCGAATGATTTGCCTAGTTTCACGACGGAATCTTTCGACATTAGTGGACTTGCAGAAGTTGCGCAACCTAACAACAGGGACAAACGACAGCTCAAAGAAAGCAACTGAGTAGCTCCATTGAGCAAGATGCTCAGCAAGCTCCTCAACCACAGATAAAACACATGCTTCCTGAAATGCTCTCGTTTTCAATGTAAGTTTGCTAACCTGATACATCAAAATACAGATTCAGAGAGCTAAGGTAAGCAGTACATCGTTAACCTAAAGAAAATAGAGGCATTTTGAAAAGTACCCTTAAAACAGTACGGAAATCTATGGCTTTTCCAACTCCCCCTGTTGGAGGCCTATGCAATTCTTTTATCTCCAGCATGTCTAAAAGGAGCGTGGAAACAGGAACAAAAGAATTGGTGGAGGCAGCAATTCTGTTGAGCATTTTGATGCATCGCAATCTAAGAGGAAAATAGCGAGCAGTTGGAACCAAACGTGCTGCTCCAGAAATTATTTGTGTCAGTGGATAAGCCAGGGGCCTAAAATCTGGTTCTGAACTGTAAGCACAGATAGCTGCAGTCCATAGCTCAAGACAATGTATATACTTCCACTGGTAAACCTTCAGAAATGACTCCTGAAAAGGATTGAAAAAGAAGTATGATTAGATCCACTAGAAGGCAAACTTAACCATCAAATAAAATAAAACATGTCGCACAAAATACTAGCAACATGACACTTTTTTTTTGATTAATCAACTGAGCTACTTATTTCTTGAAAATTGCAAAATAAGGCGACAAGGCATTTTTCCAAATCAAACGCTTAAAGCAGAATATTCTATCAGAATTTAGTCAACTCTTAAAAAGAATATTAAAAAAGGAAAAAGGAATGCTGCTTTCAAACCAAAGGATCAAAGTCATCCACTACCAGTACCAGACGAGTTTGGAGCCATGGTTCAGCGAATAATTAACAGGAAGAAACCTCTGTATAGCACTAACTCCTAAACCGAAACAAAAAGCAGAATAAGCATACGAAACTCATTCTTAACAGTATTCCAAAGATCAGCAGTAATGAAATTACACAATACCACCTTGATCTTAGTTTTTTTCTGTGCTTCCATAGATGATTTGTTAATTTTTCGAGATGATTCTTAATAAAGAGCTCACAAGGGAAGAACCACGATTACCCGCCACTAAAAGGCACGGATAGTGTTCAAAAAGACACAACTAGTCATGGAAATATACTGAAGCAATCTGATAGTCTTTGAGCACATTTTTCTCGGGTGAAGATGTAAGGTACAAAGCAGCTTTGCAACTTTAGACCAATATACAGTGCAATCAAGTACCCAAAGAAAGGCAGTACAAAGTTACCTCTTAACCACCCAGAGAATACAGAATAAACACACATTTTAGTTACCATAATCCAAAAAAAAAAAAAAAACAGCTACAAATATAAGAGTCGAAGTACCTTGGCCTTAGTATTGTGTGCTTCCTTGGATGATTGGTTAGTCTTTTGAGACGATTTCTGGGAAAGATTTGACAAGGGAAGAACAATGAGTTTGCAGCCACTAACGGGCAAGGTTAACTTTCAATAGGTATGCCATCATTCATGTAAAACACTAAGCAACTTGATACTCTTTGAGCGCCTTTTCTCACGTGAAAATGTGAATTCAGGCTAACTTCTATTTTGAAATTCTTAAACCAGAGTATTCTTCAGCTAAAAATTATGGAAAAACAAATTTAGAAAACTGCTATACAAGATCCCCCTTATACCCCAAAAATTAGAATAAGCATATATCAGTGGTTGGTAACAAAAATCCAGACAGAAGACAATTTACCAGTAACAGAAATAACAAACTGATACCTTGGTCTTAGTACCACCACTATGTGCTTCCCGTAAAATCATTGCTAACTGCCGAATGAAAACAAAGGCATGCTGGTATGCATTGGGAAGATCCACCCTAAGTAGTTCAACGAAACAATTACCAAGAAACTGAATATGCTGGAGCTTAGTTGCACTCATGAATTGGCAGTTCAACAAATAAGCTTTATACATTCCTCTAATGCACTCGTCAATGCAATCAGAACCAAGCTGCATACACAGGTCTCTTAGAAACAGAAAAGAGACAACTGGTAGTGCACCTCCGCCTGTACCCCAGAAATGAAGAAGAACCTGAAAAGTTAAATTCTGCTTAAGTTCATTTTCTTTAGAAAGAGAGAAGAATACTTCATACAGAGAATAAAACTCTTGTGCCTCATGTCTTCTGAAAACAGAAAAGTCTAAAGCTTGAGTTCTTCGCAAGTATTTTTAAACTTAATTCTTATGGATCATTAACTACCAGGCAACAAACTTGAATTTCCCCTTTTTTTATCTACAGCTATGTTACTATAACAGGATGCTTATATAAGATTCTTTTTTAAGAATTTCAGGATAGATATGAACAAGCTAAATTTTTTCATGACTGTATGACATAAGCAGCCGGTGGGATTAACCGCATTTTATGTGTTTTGGATCTATTTACTTACTTTTGAATAGCATTTAAACATTTATTTTCGTAGTTTGAAGTGATCAAGGGCCAGATGCCATGTTATTCAACTGTCAAAAACCAAATTCATGTCCCTAAACCGAATATATGTGAAGGACTCCTATGAGAAAATGAAGATACTTAGCTTTTCGCAACAGCTAAAACCTTGATCACCAAAATAGACTAACCCTCCCCCTCTGCTCAAAAAGTGGGGAAAGGTGAAATGTACAAGTTGTAAAAAAGAGGTATAATCTTGCAGAAGAAAACTGTTGGTGTGAATTCTATTAACCATTCCTTGGGACAAGAAAAAAGTTCACGTGAATTTTAAGAGTTATATCACTCAAGCCCATACCTTCATATATTTCCTTAAAAGGACTGGAAAAGCAGCCAAAAATACAGATGAGAATCTGAGTCTTCGTAATGTAAATGATATCATTTCTGTATCAGTCATCTGGTTTAGGACATGTAGAGCATTTCCGAGATATGATTTCACCAAGTGGTTGTTGCTCTTCCACCGCTTAGTACTGGATATATCCTTTATCATCTGCTTCTGACCACCAGAAGTTGGTAATTTCAACAGGCCACGAAGAATTCCGTCCATTTCTTTTAGAACAAATAACATTATCTTGTTGAACACACTACTAGACATGGTACTCCACTTTGACTTAGCATCTTCACCAGCATCATCGCCGTAATGGCAAGCTGTTCGGAAAGCTCTCATGAGAGACCTAATAGCCCCCGAACTCCTATTTTCATGAATTGCATCACACCAGGAATCCACCATTGCACTAGTGATGACATTTGTGGATGACCTGACCTCCTTTCCATCTGCATGAACAAGTTGTTCAGTGTCAAATTCATCACCTTCATCAGCTTCTTCTATTTCGTCGCCATCCATTTCAGTCTCGGCATCATCCTTCACAAAATTGAGATAAGATTCTACAAACCATTTCAAATACCATGAGAACAACGAGAAGGAAAGAAATAGTAAAGGCTTACATCAATATCCTCATCGTCAAATTCAAGGAGCTCCTTGTCATGCTCTTGCAAGAATTGATAAAACTCAGGATCCTATGAAAAAATGTGGCATATATTGGTTAAGACTTAAGAACAATATCACCACAAAAAGTTCTGGAATGGATATTTGCACCGTACTACTCTTGCAATGAAAGACTCAAAATGTATGGCAGATTGACATGATTGCACAATGATGCAAGTATGCCAGACATAGAAATGAGCTATAGATAATGAGATTAAACTCCATAAGCGAATCTACCAAGATTAAGGCATGTATACCTAATGAAAATGTGATCGTAATAGGTACTTGTTTCTTCAAAGTTCAAACCTCCCGTAAGACCCATATTCTGGTGTTGGCCGGGGAATATCCAGCAATAGTTTCCATAGAATGAATAACGGACCCGGCCACTATAACAGAAATTGAAATAGAAAGCCCCATACCATGTTCGAGGAGCCCAAAAAAATGAAATGAACAAATCATTTTCTATCTGTTGCAGGTTAAGGGCTCCTTCTTACTCCCCTTCTTCAAAATCCAATCCGTATTATTTATAGAGAAATCCCTAATGATATACACGATACCGTCCATTCTAGCTATGCTGTTGTAAGAATAACATTTCTTTTATGACCGAAAAATCCATCTGGAGCCAACCCTGAGGAGTGAGGACCAATCCCAGCTTTCAAAAATCAGGATAATGGGTCCATCTCTCTACCCTCTCCACTTAAATACCAGGCTTAGTTCGCATGGCAAAGTGCTCGAGCTTATGACCTAAGTCACAAGTCCCTCAACTTTTGCCACTTGAACTAAGCCCTAGGAGCCTGTTAAAGGAATAAAATACCTAGTCAATTCCAATCTTCTAGCCAAAAAATCCTCTCTTTTTCCAATTTTTTCATCTTCTCATTCATTCCATGTGTGCCCTTCTTCCATAAACTCTTCCGATTCGACCAGGGATCAGTCTTCATCATAAGCAATATAAAAAACACTTTTTTAACAAACACACACATCTTTCTCCAATAGGGGTGATTAAATTAGAACTAATTATTCAACAAGCACTTATATAAATGATCATAATTAGTTTCACACTCTATTTTATTTAATAAGGAAAACTTCACACTAAAATCTAAACAAGCCCTTAAGGAGTGACATAAAAACGGTACTTCATAGAAAATTTTAAGCCCAAGACAAGTTGAAAACACAAGTATAATCATAAAAAATCTTTCCAAACGTTAGAATTAATGCCAAATACTAAAGCATAACAATCTCACCTTTTCTTGGAGTCTTTTCAATTGCTCCACATGTGACATAGGATTTAGGTTAGAAGGAGATTTAGACATCACTTCATCTGTATTTTCTTCAACGCCAGAGGATTTTTTGCTCAATTTCTTTGATGCTGAAATGCCCCATTTTACAAAAAAAAAAAAAGTTGTAAAAAAAGTTGTAAAAAAAGGGAACAGGATGTAAAACAGAAAACGTGTTGAAAGAATGAGTAAAGAATTACCTTTGTTCTTCATCCCCGTTGATTAAAATTTGTAAGCTTCTTTTTCTGCTTTGCTCCGGGGTTTAGTGTTCTGAAGGGTTTAGCTCAATCGATGAAGCTGCTGTAGAAGAAGAAACGCGGACTGGGCTGATTGGACCAGAGATGATTAGGGGTACGAAATATAGAGCCCAATGGATTTCTTAGATCCATAATATCGGCCCACTAGCTTTTTCTTCTCCCCCCTCCCCCCACCCCTTTTTTTTTTTGGCATTTGCATCTATACCCACTTTTTGTGTCATATTTTAACTTATACCCGTTTTGCAAAAAAAAATACAAGTGTACCCGCTTTTTCGCATAATTTCAGCATACGGGACTGAAGTAGCAAAGGCAATCACGCAAAACTTCAGCATTCTAGTAGACGAGCCTGAGGTAGCAAGTGTGAACCAAGTGTGCTGAAGTTTTTGTTTGTAATTGATGAACTTAAGCATAGTAGCTGAAGTTTAGTTCTCTATTTGCTGAAGTTTTTGTTTAACTTGTGCACGTCTTAACGCAAATCTTTTGTTTGTAATTGCTGAAACTTTTGTTTTTGTAACTGGCGAGAGCTGAAGTTTTTATTTTGTAACTGGCAAACTTCAATTCTAGATCTGAAGTTTTTGTTTTTGTAACTGGCGAACTTCAGCTCTAGAGCTGAAGTTTTTGTTTTGTAACTGGCGAACTTCAGCTCTAGAGCTGAAGTAGCTGAAGTTTTGTTCTCTATTTGCTGAAGTTTTTGTTTAACTTGTGCACGTCTTAACGCAAAGCTTTTGTTTGTAATTGCTGAAGTTTTTGTTTTTGTAATTGGCGAACTTCAACTCTAGAGCTGAAAATTTTATTTTTGTAACTGGCGAACTTCAGCTCTAGAGCTGAAGTTTTTGTTTTGTAACTGGCGAACTTCAGCTCTAGAGCTGAAGTTTTTGTTTTGTAACTGGCGAACTTCAACTCTGATAAACATATTTGTGGCAATCATCCCATGAACTGAAGTTCCATAGCAGCACCAACAGTAGCAGAAGAAAGAAGTAAGGAAGAAGAAGAAGAAGAAGAAGAAGAAGAAGAAGAAGAAGAAGAAAGCGAATGAGGAGAAGGAGGAGGAGAAAGGGGGCCGAAATTATTTAAAAAGTGGGTACAAGTTAAAAGTTTTTAAAAAAATAGGTATAGGTTAAATGGGGGCGACCAAATAGGGCGCCCCGTGTAATTTTCCCTTTTTTTTTTTTTGGTATTTTCATCTTCGTAAAATTTTCGTGTGGCGCCCAGTTTTGCACGGGATTTTAGGCCTCCATGGCTTTTTACAATGTTGAGATTAAAAAATAGTATTTTTTTAGATTTCTTCCGTGTAAAAGATAGATCTCTCATGTGTAGAAGCAAATCTTCCATGTGTAAAAAAAAGAGATGGGGTCATAAAACTAAAAATAAGTTTGTAATTGGCCACAATTCATTTGACCACCTATTGAATTTGTACTTACTTTTAAAAAAAAACTGATACCCAATTTTTGAATAGCTTCATATACATACAATTTTCTCTTCTTCTTTACTATTGTTTTATTCTTCTTTGTGCTTAGAGTTTCTTCTTCTTCTTCTTCTTCTTCTTCTTCTTCTTCTTCTTCTTCTTCTTCTTCTTCTTCTTCTTCTTATTCTTCTTCTTCTTCTTCTTCTTCTTCTTCTTTTTAGTTGCAAAATAAGTTTGTTAAATTTGTTTTGATGATTGAGATTTATTCTTTATGATATTTGAAAGTTATATTTCAAATTTGAGATAATTTGGAGTATATTTGGGACATTGAACCGTGTCTTGGATTATTGAATTCGAAGAACAAGCTTATGTTTCAGAACTTAAGATTCGAAATCTGAAGTTGCATTAAATAGAAAAACTTAAGATTCGAATTTTTGAAGTTGCATTTGAGAAATAGAAGAAATCCGTCTTTATGAAGTTGCACTTAAGAGATTGAACTACTTCAGATTCGAATTTCTGAAGTTGCATTTGAAAGATAGAAGAATTTCATATTTGATTTCTGAAGTTACATTGAAGAGATTGAACTACTTCAGATCCGAGCGGGTACACTTTGTAAATTTTTATTCAATATGGATATAACTTCAATAGTGCCCCCAAAAATAGGTATATAAGAAAATACCTCTTTCTCCTTCAATTGGTCTTATATCGTGAACTCAAATTAGTACCTGAGATGAAAATCCAAAAAAAAAAACATACCTTAATTTTAAATAACTAATTAAACGAACATTACATCAACCATTTTATCATTTACTTAATTTTGAAGGAGAAGTAGCCAACAATATAATTATGGTTTGGGCGTTTGGCTAATTTATCTATCTATATATACTATATTTACGTATGGAACCCTATACCGAAATATCATTTATCTTGTTTACCATTTAAAAATAAATTGTATATTAGATAAAATCGTTATAAAGCTACTTTTCTAATGTTTAAGAATTAAAATTAGGGGTACTAAATTTAAAAATATAGTTTATTTATTTTACGTAATTTAGAATCTCAAAACCAACTAACAAATTTTGCTCATTAAGTTTTTTTTTTATTTAAACAATATAGAGTCCTAATATTTAAGATTTCAATAGGGTCCCTAATAACGAGTCAGGTTATCACCTCTCATTGACTATGAAGTTAATACGAGGCACGTAGATTCCTTTACCTTATATATAGTGGTAAAAGACACTTGATCTTTTTGTTAAGAGTTAGTGTGACTTGATTTGTGTTCGAATTCCTCGAAAACTCATTAAAGAGAAGTTTTAAATGTTGCAATTTCATTCCAACATGGAATTATTATTTTAGTTCTTTCATATTTATAATTTTTTAGGTATTATGGGTTCTTACATAGTTTAAATAAATGTTATGACTGTTATGATATGTTAAAGTGGATGTCCATCGAATACTTCTAGACATCCTTATTCCATGAACTATTTGAGTCATGTACTTAGTTAATCCATCACTTAATATTTGTAACCTTTAGGTGTATTCTTGTAACCTTTCATGTATCTTATATCCTATAAATATGGTATTCTTTATCATATGAAGAACACACAAGAAACACATTTGAATAAGGTAACTTCTACATTCTCCTCATATACATCGTGTCTCCATTACTATATTGTTCTATTTTGCTATCATTTCTTAAAACATCATTTTTGAACACGTTATCAGCACGATTATTCTAACCAGTTGAAATATTTACTTCAACCGGATATTATCTTTTTCCTAAAGAGTTAGTTAATTTTCTTACAAATTCATATACACATTTATTTGCTTCTACCACATTTGAATTTTATAAATCACTACATACATGACTTTGCTTTGGATATACATGAGTTGGTATTAAAAAAAAACTGTAAGCTTTAATTTAAATTGGCATGCCAACTTGTTCTATGTTTAACCTTATGAAATAGGAAAGCATGCTATCATTATTTTAACATGATATTGAAAGAGCCTTGTGAAATATTAGGAGGAATTCTATTTATTGTTAGGTATAACATTTGATTTAAAATCTTTGAAACTAGTAATCTTGATATGCACAATGGAATAATAATGATAACATCTGCTTTGCTTAATTCTAAAAGGTATTAGTTATTGAATCTTCGATATTTATATTTACGTAAGTTTGGATGATGGCAAATATTAGTAATATGTAGCAGATCGAATGGGACTACTAGTTATATTACATATGAATCAGTGTGTTGAAAGTAATTGGTGAATTTGCATGGAACGACTATAATATCTCTTTATTGTTTAAATGATTCACTACTATTAATATTCCTTCATGACATGTGTATATTTATACCCAGAATTTTTAAGGCATACTACTTGTTACAATTTTTTAATCATGTAGTTAATTCTACTATTTAGTAAGATAATTTTATACTATATTAAATTTATCAAAACTTGAATTTGGGGCGATCTAAAATTATGTTCAATTTTCTAAAGAGAATGAGATAATTTGTGATAAATATTATATGAACATAAGACAGTGGATTCAAGTCCCAATGCACCATGAGGGTAAGACACCAAATTCAAGTCTTGGTGCACCATGATGATAAGATGTTGGGTTCAAATCTCACCATATTATGGCCTAACACGTCTCATATGGATAAGATATTGGGTTCAGGTCCCAATGGCCCATATTGATGATAACAATGGCAACGTGAAAATAGTACCTTTTAATGAAAAATTGTGAAGTCCGCCCCAGTACCGGATCAGCTCCATTCCCATAAGTGAATGTGATAGCGATAAATCAAATGTCTGAAAGAAGACAAAATAATTATCATGACCATATAAATATATGTGGGCATGGCAAGAGATGAAATAATAATTGTCATGTTGGTGGTCGTTATAAACAAGAGAACAATAAGAGTTCTCAAAATAATCCTTCAAAAGGCTAATAATGTCTACCGATATGTTATGAAAAAACATTGGGCACGAATTTGAAGTACGTCTGAATATTTTGTCAAACATTATCAAACCTCTATAAAAGGAAAACAAAATTAAGTTAAGACTCACTTGACCTTTCATAATATTGAGGCGGACCCTATAAATAATCATGATAAAGTTGAAGCAAACCTTTCCTATAAAGATGACATTTTTAAGGCCTTGCAGATATTATTCATTTCAAAGCTGGAGACTTCTTTTAGCATCATAACATAAGACTTATTATTAGAAAAAATTATGAGAATAAATGTATTTTTTTTTGTGAAGTTCATATTTTGAATAAAACTTTTTATATTGTAAGTATTACTTTCCTAAATATAATTTTTTTTGTTCTTAAATTTTTCAATATTAATTATGATGTATTTCTTTTTTCTTTATGAAGAATATGAAAAAATTTCAGTCTTCAGTTGGCCGTATGAATAATAAAGAAGAAATGTGTCTTCCAGATAGTGCTACGACACACACCATATTAAAAAATAAAAGATATTTCTCTTATTTAATTATGAAAGAAGCTAATGTCATAACAATATCTGGTAGTACAACATTAATTGAGGTCTCTAGAAGAGAGACTGTATTACTATCAAGAGGAGCTAGATTGGTTATTAATGATACATTATATTGTAGTAACTAGTAAGTCTCAAAGAAACTTGTTGAATTTCAAAGATATTCGCCAAATGGTCATCATATTGAGACCACCAATGAAGGAAAGCTTGAATACCTTTATATTACTACAAAAAAAAGCAAAAAAGAAGTATGTGCTTGAAAATCTTTCTGCATTTTCTTTCGGATTATACTACACTAGTATTAGTGTAGTCTAATCACATGCCATATTAAACAAGGAGTTTACTTGCATGACTGGTTGGGCCATCCCGGTTAAAATATGATGTGCAAAATAATAGAGAATTCACATGGTCAATCATTGAATAACCTGAAGATTCTTCAAACTAAAGAATTCTTTTGTGTTGCATGTTCTCAAGGCAAACTGATTATTAGACCATCAGTAATCAAATTTGGAGTTGAATCTCCTGCATTTGTGGAACATATACAAGATGATATATGTGCGCCTATACACCCTCCATGTGGACCATTCAGATATTGTATGGTTTTGATATATGCATCTACAAGATGTTCACATGTGTGCTTGTTATCAACCCGCAATTTGGCCTTTGCGAGGTTACTAGCTCAATTAATAAGATTAAGAGCACAATTCCCAAATTATGCAATTAAGACACTTCGTCTTGATAATGTTGGTAAATTTACGTCTCACGTCTTTAATGATTATTTCATATCAACTGGGATAACAATTGAGCATCCAATTGTTCATGTTCATACTCAAAGTGGTCTAGCGGAATTATTGATCAAATGCCTCCACTTAATTGATAGATCAATGCTTACGAGAACAAAACTTCTCATTTTGGCATGGGGCCATGTTATTTTGCATGCAACAACTCTTGTGCGGATCAGACCCACAAGTTATCATAAAGTCTCCCCAATACAATTGGCTTTTGGCAGGAGCTAAATATTCTCCTCTTATAATATTTAGACGTGCAGTATATATTCCAATTGCTCCACCACGACGTATAAATATGGGACCCCAAAGAAGATTGGGGATATATGTTGGGTATGAATCTCCTTCTATTATAAAATATTTGAAACCTATGATTGGAGATTTATTTACGGCAAGATTTGTTGATTGTCATTTTGATAAATCAGTACCAATATTAGGGGAGAAAATAAGCATTTGCAAAAAGAGATAGATTAGAATGCATTATCATTATCTCATTCAGATCCTCGAACAAATTCATGTGAACACGAGGTTCAAAAGATAATTTATTTGCAAAATATTGCAAATCAACTGCCTGATGCATTCACTAACATATAAAGGGTAACTAAGTCACATATTCCAACTGCTAATGATCCTATTCGAATTGATATCCCGGTTAGACAATCTATAAATATAAATGAGTCTAAACTATGCTTGAAACTTGATAGACCACTTGGTTCGAAAGATAAAAATCCTCGAAAGCATAAAAGAGAAAATGATCTAGGAGATCATAATATGGAGGAAATTGGTCAAAAAGAGCATTGTTACATAACAAAATACCTGAGAGGAGGTCTGGGTACCTAAAAATAATAAGAACGAAGAGATCTCAATAAGTTATGTCTCTACGGAAAAAAGGTGGAACTGAACTAATATTATTGTTGACAATATTTTTGCTTATAGTGTTGTTGTTGAAATAATGCAACAAGATGAGGATCTTGAACCAAGATCTGTCGATGAATGTAGACAGAGAAATGAGTGGCCAAAATAGAAAGACGCTATCCAGGCAGAATTAGCGTCACTTGAAAAACGTGAAGTATTTAGATGTATAGTCCGAACACCTGAAGGAATAAAGCCAGTGGGATACAAATAGATTCTTGCGCGAAAACAAAATGATAGAAATGAAGTCATTAGATATAAAGCACGACTAGCACAAGGATTTTTGCAAAGATATGACATTGATTATATGGAGACATATTCTCCTGTGGTGGATGCAACCACTTTCAGGTATCTTATAAATTTGGCAGTCCATGAAAAACTTGATATGGATCTAACGGATGTTGTCACAGCCTATTTGTATGGAACATTAAACAATGAAATTTATATAAAAATCCCTGAAGGGATTAAAGTTCCTGAAACTAATAAAAGTTTTTAGGAAACTTGTTCGATAAGGCTTCAAAAATCCTTATACGGATTGAAACAATCAGGGTGAATGTGGTATTATCGCCTGAGTGAGTATTTGCTAAAAGAAGAGTATAAGAATGATCCAATTTGTCCTTGTGTATTTATAAGAAGGTCTAGATCTGAATTTGTTATAATCGTTGTGTATGTTGATGATCTAAATATTATTTGAACTCCTGGGGAACTTTCAAAAGCAGTAGACTGTTTGAAGAAATAGTTTGAAATGAAAGATCTTGGAAAGATAAAAAAATTTCTTGGTCTACAAATTGAGCATATGAAAGATGGAATCTTTGTCCATCAATAAACTTATACCGAAAATATCCTAAAGTATTTTTATATGGATAAAGCACTTTCATTGAGCACCCCGATAGTTGTGAGAACACTTGATATAAATAAAGATCCATTCCGACCTCATGAAAACGATGAAGAGCTTCTTGGTGATGAAACTCCATATCTTAGTGCAATTGGTACATTAATATATCTTGCAAATAATACTCGATCAGATATAACTTTTGCAGTAAGTTTATTAGCAATATTTAGTTCTTTTCCAACGACAAGACACTGGAATGGTGTAAGCATATTTTTAGATACCTCTGAGGTACTATTGATATGAGATTATTTTATTCTTATGAATCCGATTCACAAATGATTGGTTATGCAGATGCATGTTATTTATTTGACCCATATAAAGCCCGATCTTAAACAGACTATCTATTTACTTGTGCAATTGGGACACTAGTGTATCTTGCAAATAATACTCGACCACATATAACTTTTGCAGTAAGTTTTTATTAGCAATATTTAGTTCTTTTCCAACGACAAGACACTGAAATGGTGTAAGCATATTTTTAGATACCTCTGAGGGACTATTGATATGAGATTATTTTATTCTTATGAATCCGATTCACAAATGATTGTTTATGCAAATGCATGTTATTTGTTTGACCCATATAAAATCCGATCTTAAACAGACGATCTATTTACTTGTGGAGGTACAACTATTTCATAGCGTTCAACAAACAACTTTAGCTCCTACATCTTCCAATCATGCAAAGATAATAACTATTCATGAAGCTAGTCGAGAATGTGTATGGTTGAGATCAATTACTCGACACATTCAACAATTGTGTGGTCTTTCTTTAAAAATGAAGATTCCAACGATATTGTGTGAAAATAATGCTTCTTGGATAACTCAACTAGAATAAGGATATATCAAAGGAGACAGAACAAAGCACATCTCGCCAAAGATCTTTTTCACGCATGATCTTCAACAAAATGGTGAGATAGATGTTCAACAAATCCGCTCAAGTGATAATCTGGTAGATTTATTCACTAAGGCATTACCAACATCAACATTTGAGAAGCCGAGACATAAGATTGGAATGCATCGTCTCCGAGATATCAAATAAAGTTTTCATCAGGGGAAGTATAGTACGCGTTGTACTCTTTTTCCCTTAACCAAGGTTTTGTCCCAAGTGGGTTTTCCTAGTAAGGTTTTTAACGAGGCAACACTTAATGCGTACTACAAGATGTGTGTACTCTTTTTTCTTCATTGGACTTTTTCTCACTGAGTTTTTTCTAGTAAGATTTTAACGAGGCATATTATCTTTTAGATGGACATCCAATGGGGAGTGTTCTGATATGTTAAAGTGGGTGTCCATTGAATACTCCTAGACATCCCTATTCCATGAACCATTTGAGTTCATGTACTTAGTTAATTCATCACATAATATTTGTAACCTCTAGGTGTATTCTTGTAACCTTTCATGTATCTTATATCCTATAAATAGGGTATTCTTTATCCTATGAAGGACATACAAGAAACACATTTGAATAAGATAACTTCTACATTCTCCTCATATACATCTTGTCTCTATTACTATATTGTTCTATTTTGCTCTCATTTCTTAACCATGACAAGTTTAGTAGTTAAATATTATGCATGACTAACCTCTTCATTCCTAATATCTAAAAGAATAAAAAAATAATTTTTATTTTGGCGACTCTCCGAAGATCGTGATAAAAATATATTCTCTAATTTGATTAATTATTATGTCATAAAAGTGATTAAATTTTCGCAAGATATTCCCAAAATATACGGACTTCAAATTAAGAGAAATACCGAAGAATAGTGATAAAAATATATAACAAATATGTGAATTTTAGATTTATTATTGTGTTACAAAAATGACTAAATTTTTAGTAAGATATTCCCAAAGGATATGTCTTTTAAATTAAAAGAAACTGAGAAATCCATTTGTTCCAACGCACAACATTGATAGGCCATTATTCTTAAAATATATTTTACATCAAATACTCACTTGAACAACAACACTTCAAAACCAAATACCACTTCCAATTCTAATTTCAGTCGTTTTTGGAATAAATTTAGGTTGAATTGTTGACTAATGATTGAGAATTTACGTGGGATAATCTCTTTTTTAAATAGTTATGCACGATCGATATTCATCAACTACAAAAACTTATACTCTTATTTCATATTTTTTATATTTGAATTCAAAAACATTTTTCATGTATTATTATAAAATTATTAATAATAAAATGAGGTCCAACCTTAGATTCTTAAAGTTATAGTCATAGCTTGTAAGTTATAATATTGATGAAAGTTGACTTCAAATGCCTAGATATAAACGTTATCGTTCAAATATTATACTAATCCCACTTATACGTATGCTATTACGACTGCTATTTTGTTATCCGATTCAAAAATCATATTTATAATGAACAAGACAATGTGTATGTTGTTTCTTTGACGTGCCTAGGAAATTAAGACAAACGTCAAGCCATGAGGGTGTCATCCCTTTAAAATTCATGTGTGCGTCCCCAAGACAATAATGACGTCTAATATTTCACTTGTTAGGCAAACCAACGTTAGAGTAATTTTTAGTCATTTTAACAAATTAAATTAATTAATACCAATCTATATATATAATAATGCTGGGGAATAAACAAGTGACGTGGCAGGCTTCACATGCTAGGGAATACATTTATCTTTTATCTCATTTTTTTGAGGTTTATTCCCTCATTTTAATACAATAGTAACTAATTATTACATTAAAAATTTAGCCTTGTAACTGAAACTCAATACATGAGGAATTAAAGAGGAAGAAAGGTGTCGTTTCAAACTTTTACCAAACGTCTAAAACCTTTGACCTTTCAGTTTCTCCAGTTTTAAAGGGGCAGGGTATTTGATCTTATGTATAGAGAATATCCACAACCAATCATTTTAATTTATTGCCTCCGTAAGTGTAAGGATTCTACTCCATCTTCGTCAGCACGGGCAATTACCTGTGTTTAGGGGAGAAGAAAATTAATGTAGGTAAGAACTCGCTTTTGTTTCCTGTTTAATTACTTTGAATATATTATAATGCTGACTCGCGATTATTTACAATATATTCTTCATTCACATGTTTCTGAGTCGATGCTGACTCGCGATTATCTCATGATTTTTGGTGTCCGCCATTTTACCTTTTTACTGCTATATAACAGCTTGTTTGGATGGTTGTTGTGAATTGTATAGTAGTGTAGTTTACTGTATCGTTTTGACGTATACAATGTTTGAATGGATTATATTGTTTTTCGTCGTTTCATGATGTCATGGATCAGTAATATAAAAAATAAACTTGCAATAGTATAAAGAAAAAGTAAGGTACAATGTAGAATTATTATATAAAAAAGTAGGATAAATGATAACATATGATTATTTAATAATATGGAGGGGCAAGATGAGAAAAAAGAAAATAAGACTACGACGCGATCACACCAAATTTGTCTTTTCATAAAGCGAAACTTTTTGTCGTTACGTGAAATTTAATTAACAATCAAAATTAAACCAACATTGTATTTAAAGTATTAATATGATGCGAGACAACATGTAACAATCATCCAAACAAGCCGTAGGAGAACGTTGATGTAGAATTTCATGAAATACAATATTACATTTGCAATCAATTCTAGGTATTGATTGAAAAACATATCCTTGAGGAGGGAAGAAGTTGTTGATAGGCTTGGGAGGAAGAATGAAGCAGAAGTTAATGGGAAAAAAAAATGATATTATCATTATTTCTTTGTACTTCTTTTTATCTCTAATTAATTCCTTCTTTTTTCATTTTCCTAAAAGTATCTTTTTGTTTTTCATATATTTATATATGTGTATGTAAAATTCCATATATATACCTTTCTCTTACCTTAATTATATTAAGAATCCCAAAAGTTAGAACTTTCAAACTTCTGTTCCTTTTTATATCAAATTAAATTTATGATATGTTTAAATTTATATAATTATATAATTCTTTCTGATAGCTTTTTGTTATTTCTATTGGTAAGATTGTGCAGTGACCAGTTTCCAAGTAAATTTGGTCATAAGTGGATAATAAGAATTTTCTCTTTACATCATCGCTTTTATAGGTATTGCTCAAAAGTTTTGGCAAGTTAAGATTATGGAATTATAAATTAGGGAACGCTATTTATTTAACTTTGAAAATGAGGTAACAAGCTTAATTAACCCTGATTTGCATTTGAAAGTTTTTTAGTACTTCAAGGTTATGGGTTGTTTTATTTTTCGCTACTTTACTCTTCTTGGAAGTAACTTATATATACTGTCAACTATAGATAGGCAAGAGCGGCCAAGACAACACTTATTCGTTTTAGAACTTTTAAATAATAAAAACTTATGAAAGCATTAAAGTAAACTCAAAAATGGAAGGAAGAAGTTAAATACTATACAAATAAAGAACTTTCTTAAAATTTGTTAGCCATCTGCTTATAAAGAGATCAATTTTCCCCTCAAATTCAAGAACTCTTGAGTGATATTAGAGCAAAATATAAACCTAAGTGTTACTGATAAAATAGTTTGAAACATGAATTATCTATTCAGATTTAAAAATCAAAATATTCATTAAAAAGAGACGATTTAGGTTTTTTTCTAACTGTCGCGCAAAGCGCGGACAAATTCACTAGTTAAAATATAAAGGAGGGCTTTAAAAAAGTGCTGTGGCTTATGTCTTTAGCCAAGAATCAGATTTATCTTTTTTCTCAAATTTTTGACATTTTTCCTATTAATATTTATGTGCTACAATAGAAAATCCAAAATTCACTTTTTAATTACATTCTTTTAATTACACCTCCATCCGTTTTCTCTCCCATATCTTTTCAGTTTAGAAGCCTAAAATTCTATACCATTAATTTCGTGATCAATTTATGCAATGACGTACATATAAAACATAGAAGAATGTTGGCTTCTTCAGTAGCCAATGCACTAAAAATCTCCCCCAGTGCCTCCGGAACCAAACTTGCCCCTCTTTTTCTCTCTAGATGTTCTTTCAACGGGTAACTTCTTCTTCATAAGCTAGGATTACTATTTATCTATTCTCTCATTTATTTGGCATTTTTCTCAATTTTCTTCTTATTTTTCTGTTATGTAGTTATTTCTTTTTCCGAAAGATGTCACTTTTTAGATTCATTCGGTTACACTTTTCCATACGTTGTGAAGAATACTCCTTACTAAAAGGGCTTTATAAATTTTTTGAAACGTTTATTCCCCTTCCCATATTTAACAAGATCATTAGCAGTGAATTTTAAAAGTCAATCCATTATTCCAATTTAAGTGCACTCAATATCCAGCATAACTGCATTATTTTCTTTTCTCAGTGGGAGGAGTTTCTTTGAAACTGTTTACAACTTTAAAGTCCACTTTCTTTTCTTTATATAATTCTACTTTATAATACTTTTATGATTTGAGAATAGTGAAAATTAATTATTCTGGTTCGTTTTTTTATTTTATTTATACATACGAGTACAAAATGAAACAAAAGCTCTTTTGGCAGTTTTGATACGTCAATATTTTCTTAGTTTCTCTCTTTTCTATCTACTCTGCTTATTATACAAATAGTGAAAGTTGACTATTTTGGTTGGTTTTTTTGGATGCAGATGAAGCACAACATAAAGAGAAACATTGCAGTGAGAATGTTAGCAGTATTGGGGCAAGTCACGAAGGAGCGACTTAACACAAGACTCTCGATGTATTTTCTTTTATTTTGCCTTTTTGTGTGGCTCATTTCATATCGGTTCAAATTTCGTTGTTGATTTTTTTTTTGGTGTTGACATAATGACAAAAGAAAATTATTTTTTGTATTTGACGTTTAGTGCGGAGATCGGAGATCAATACTATAATAAACTCATTTTGTAATATTTTTTGGATTCTAACAGACTTTATGGACGAGTTAAACTCATAAAGTAATGTTTCTTGAATTTTAACAAACTCATTTTTCCTCTTCTGATAAGCAATTAAATAGAGAGGCTATCCGGAATTAATCTAAATCATGTTAGATGCTATTAATTCATTCCAAATTAAGGTTTCTGTGTGTATATGATTGCAACATACATATAAAAAAATATATACATGAGTTTATAATAAGAAGATGCATAAAAAAAGGTTAATGAAATCGATGGTGGGAAGTATGGTCAAAAGGAATCACCGGTTAAATATTTTTTTTTAACTACATGAATAATTCAGTACTTTTACTTTAGACATTTTTTTTGTTGTGTTGATGGATTATCTCTTTTTATTTTAATTCTTTAATTTTCTTATCGAGAAAAATATAGATACAATTTTCATTGATTTTTGGTTTCTAATAAAAATAAGTTCATACAATGAACTGAAAGAATGGTTGCTAGAGCACACTTCTTTGTTTTCTCTAATACCCCTGCAAGTTGTAACCAAAGAGGTTTATTTTCATCAAGATAAGCTTTAATTGTGTTCCTTTATTTTACCTCTAGGTTTCATTGTAAGTTTTAATTTGAACTATTTAAATTTATATAATCTATTTTTAGATGTTTATATTAGTAATTTGATTTTGTTTATTTAAATTCAAGGTATATACTACCCAAGAATAAGAAAATTATGTTGATAGAGCAAGGGCCTTTTCTCAAATGACTTTTTGTTGTTACTAAAAAAGTTGTATTTCATTTATATATTTTTCATCTTTTAATATACAAATAATTATAATTTAAATAAGTCTATTTTAGTAATTAGTAATCTTAGGATGAAATTTATCCTTTTTATATTCTTAATATTTTGATTTTTCTTAACTAGATAAATCTTAAATTTCTTTTGATATCATATAAGAGACTTTTTGTTGCTAACAAAAATAAGTTTGTATTTCATTTATATATAATTTCATCTTTTAATAAACGAATAATTATAATTGAAATATGTTTATTTTGCAATTAGTAGTCTTAAGATAAAATTTATCTAATTTTAATTTTACTGTAATATTTTTATATTCTTTGAATTTTTCTTAATTAGATAAAACTTGATCTATTGGTATGAAATGGTTTATAAGAAAAAATGAACCCCAAACTTCATTAGGGGCTGTGACAACCTTAGCTAGAAGACAACACTTTATATATAGTGACAACCTTATCTCCAATTACTTCAAACCAAAAACCAAAACCAAACATGAAAAAAGCAAAGGTAGTGTTCATTTCAACACCAGGACTTGGCAACCTTGTTCCAACCATTGAGTTTGCTAAACACTTGACTCAAACAAACCAAAACTTTTCAGCCACCATACTCTTAATCAACATTCCTCAAAGGCCACTTGTTCAATCCTACAATGACTTCCTCGCCGCCGCCGGCGCCACCGGAAACGTCCATTTCCTCTCCCTTCCCACGGCGGATCCGCCGTCCCTCGATCAATTTGATGCCACTATAGGCTTCTTATCACTATTGATACAAAATCATACATCACAAGTCAAAGATGCACTTGTTAACCTTATTTCAGACTCAGATTCAGACTCAGACTCGGGCCAAGTTGTTGGATTCTTTATTGACATGTTTTGTACTCCATTTATTGATGTTGCTAAGGAACTAAACATCCCATGTTATCTTTACTTTGCTTCTCCTGCTACTTTCTTGAGCTTTTTGTGTCACCTCCCAACTTTAGATGCTCAAGTTAGTATTAACACTGAGTTCAAAGATTCAGCCACTCATTTCAATATTCTTGGTTTTTCCAATCCTGTCCCTGTAAATCATTTCCCTTCATTTATGCTAAAAAGAAAAATAGATGGTTACTCTTGGTTCCTACATCATGCAAGAAGGTACAAAGAAACCAAGGGTATTGTTGTAAATACATTTCAAGAACTTGAACCTTATTGTTTAAACTCATTGGCAAGTGCTGTTGCTGATGTTGTACCACCAGTTTATCCTATTGGACCAGTGGTAGACCATACTGGACCAGCTCAATGGCATCAAGATTTGTGGGGTCATGAAAATGTAATGAAATGGCTTGATAATCAAGATCCATCATCAGTAGTTTTCTTGAGTTCTGGAAGTATGGGAAGTCTTAATGTTTCACAAGTGAAAGAAATAGCAAAAGGTTTAGAGAAAGCAGGGTATCCTTTTTTATGGGCAATTAGGGAAGCACCAAAGGACAAGAGAGAACTTCCAAATGATTATACTAATCTAGAGGAAATTTTACCTTATGGTTTCTTGGAAGCAACAAAAGGGAAAGGGTTAATATGTGGTTTGGTCCCACAAGTGACAATCTTGGCCCACAAAGCCATTGGAGGATTTGTGTCACATTGTGGTTGGAATTCAATTCTTGAAAGTTTATACTATGGGGTGCCAATTGGGACATGGCCTATATATGCTGAGCAACACTTGAATGCATTTGAGATGGTGAAAGAGTTAAATTTGGCTGTGGAAATTACAATGGATTACAGAAATGGTACCACATTGGTTTCATCAGAGAATGTGGCAAATGGGGTTAAAAATTTGATGGAGGGTGAGGGTGAGGTGAAACAAAGGTTTAAGAAAATGAGTGAAAAATGCAAGGAAGTTTGGAAGGAAAATGGCTCATCTTCTGTTTTTCTACGACAGTTGATTGATAAATTATTGGCTGTGATTTGAAAAAAAGAGTTTAGTTAGTCCAACTTGGTGGCTTTGACTACAATAAACTAGAAGTATTGGAAGAATAATATTTGAAAAGAAGCAGAATAAAGCGGCTGTCTACATCATGGTAATTTCTCCTAATTGTTTAATGTAAGAATATTTTGGTTTCCATGTGTTTGTTATATTTCGTCCGCATGTCGGAAACAATCTCTCTACTTTCAGAAGGTAGAGGATAAGATATGTGCACACATCATCCTCCCTAAACTCCACTTGTGAGATCATATTAGGTATATTATTGTTGTTGTTGTTGTTGTTATATTTCGTCTGTTCCTATTGTAAACTATAAAGAACTAGAAGAGGATGAGTGAGAGTGTGAGACTAGCAAAAACTACTGTCCAATGTTAGCAATCAAAAAATAAAATTCGAAACTACTGTCCAGTTGCTTAGTGATCACGACCAACTATGCCTTATAAAAAGGACTAAGCGGACGTTGCAAATATAATCTGAGTATTTCGCCCAGAGTCGAATCCCACAGAGAATTAACCTATCAATTATAGTTGTTAGACTCACTCGATTCTTCGTACTAAAATTCTCAAAGATTATGAATATTAATTGTTGGTGTTTCTCCTAACTAAAACTGAATGAAATTAATTAAACTAGAATATAACTGAATGAAATTAATTAAACTAGAATATAACTATTGCTGGGTTGTAAACAAATGCAAGAAAGATCTAAGGCTATGGTTTTCCCTGTCGATAGAATCCCTTCTTGTATATTCCATATAGTTTGGCCTAATTATCTCTATCAATCATGAGCACTCTTGTTACCGTAAATCTCTCCCGAGTAATTACAACAATTTATTAGACGCACTCTCCCGAGTTACGCTAGCTATCTTTTGGTGTAGCTCACTTTAGATTGCACCCAAGGTATCGTTATCCCTAATCCAACCTTTAAACTCTCAGTTATGGATCCTTCATATACTTTGGGAGTGGTGTTGTTCAACAACTACCTAAATATGCATTCTCTCCCGAGTAGATACACACTAAATAGGCACATCTGATTGGGGGACCTTCAATCAACTACAACAAGAACTTAGTTGATCAAATAGAGATTAAAACCAAGCAAACTATATTAATATAAAAAGATTCATCCTCAACAGGTTCCACCAAAATCTTAGACTAAATAAGTTAGCTACTCATAATTATGCTAAAAGCAACAGTAGAAGAATTCATCAATAATGGTAGAAACACAAGGAAGAAAGATGAGATTTGATGCCCAATTGTCCTCCTTGCCTCTTGCCTTTTGCTTTTCTTGAACAAGACTTTAAACCCTGATAATCCGTTCTTTTGGGCGAGCTGAACCTTATATAGGTTAAGTGGAATTGTCCCAAGCTTCCAAGTTTACCCCTGAAAAATAACGTGTGCGAACTGGACTAGCGCGGCCGCGCTAGTGAATGCGCTAATGGCTAAGTGTACTGCCTCTGATCGCTGGGCTAGCGCGGTCGCGCTATTGGCCGCGCTAATGGGCCTTCATTCTGCTTGAAACACCTGGGACTAGCGCGGTCGCGCTAGTGGACTAGTAGTCCGCCTTAGCAATTTTCTTCCTTCTTTTCACACGCTAGAAACTCCATGGGGCCTTTCTCCTTCAATTTGGCTCCAAACACCATCCTAGGTCCTCATAAGCACACTTTGCTCCGGCGAAACATAAAATTCACAATTAGAGCCATTTTAACATCATTTAACATTCTTAAGACAGTGAAGCGTAATGAAGTTGGAGTATAAATAGACGCTAAACTATGTGAATCTAGCCTATTATCAACACCCCACACTTAAATCATTGCTAGTCCTCGAGCAATCCACCCTATTCTACAAAGGTCCTTTCACTAAGCATTTCCCTAACGTGTCACACGACGAACATATTACAAGAGTTATACCTAGCAATGTACATCTAAGCCTCAAGAGTCGACTCTCACGTGCCGTGCAATGTTCATACTTCCTCAATTTACTATATACAGAGGTCAAGACTTACCTCTCTGTCATGAATCAAGTGCCCTTACCTCACACACGAGAGTAGTTCCACAAGAATGATATTAAGAACAAGTAGGAACTCAAATAGAAAGAATTCACTCACTCTCGGAAAGAACATTCATATGCCACAAAGTTGCACCATAGGCTTGCCCGTAGTGTAATACTCTACTAATCGAGCCCATTCAGTCTAAGATCAATTAGGTCTTTATTTGGTTGTAATGAGGCTAAGGGACGAGTATGATATATTTAGATATAGTGACTAACCTTCCTATTTATGCCAGGCCAGACATTCCACCACACTTTTTTTATATTACCCCCAAATTTACTTAGGTGCAATTATATCACTTCACCACTTATCAAGGATTACATTTATTCATTGTCCTTTTCTCTCTCTTTTTTTTTCCAAAACCTTGCACCTTTCTTTCTATTTCTTTGATTCCACTCAAAAACCAAACCACCACCCCACACTTTGACTTTTACATGTTCTCTAACAATTCAAGTGCTCATGAGAGGTAAAGGGTTCAAACAGATGGCCATTCAAAAAATTGGGTAAGGTTTGTAATGTGGTTGCCAAAGAAACAGACTTATAAGCTCAAAGGGGTTAACTATGATAGATTACAATCAGGTGGCTATACGTTATATCTGGCTTAACAAAGAAATTCCTATATCACTTCTAAAACTGAACGAAGCTACTATTTCGCTTTGCAAACACACAGGGCAAGTTCTAGGCATCGAATGTGGAGCATAGAATACAATGCAATACACCTTACACACATATGGCACATGACTCACTCCAGATTGGTTTATCAAGAAACTCTCACCGAGTTTTCACGTTAGTTACAACATACAAATTTAAGGCACTCCACACGAATCAACAACTGAGCCTAAGCGTCCATTCTAGGGTCTTTGGTGTTCGAGTGTAACAACACTAAGGATGCTTTTCATGTTTCAGCTCATCGCCCAAAAACACCTAACCACTAAAACAACAAAATAATAACATAAAAAAACTAACTACACCCGGTTCAATCAAAACCCTTGGAAAAGAACCACGGTCAAAAGAAAAACCAAGGGGGAGTTGCTACACTACCTAAAAGACAAATTTTTTTTGCTGTTTTCTTTAGACTAACTTCCCTCAAGAAAACCGCCCAAGAGATCCGTCGTCAGGAAGAGTCCACTATAATTTTTTTATTTTTTATTTTTTATGGTCGACTTGGACCCTCAAGAATTCCGTCGAAAAGGGGTCCGTCGTCGGGCCAATACGACTTAATTAGTTATACTACTACTAAAAATCACAAAAGAAAAACAAAAGCAACAAAACTCAACAAAAGCAACAATTAACAATCAGTTCCTACGTATGTACATATACAAGGGAGCATTCCCCCACCCCATACTTAAGATGAAGACGTGTCCTCATGGCAATCAAAATAAACAAAGAGAGGTAAGGGGACTTCCCTGAAAGCTCAGTCCTGGTCGGAGACTGTCCCTGGGTCCAGGTGACATGCACGACCCAGGGCACGCAGTCAGCCCATAATCTTCTTTTCGGATTTCCTTTGTTGGGCAGCCATTGCATCAACCCGCGTACTTAGGTCGGCGATCGAGGTGCGCAGCGCAGCCATGTCCTGTTCTAGGTGGTCCATTCTCTGTCCCCGACTGGCCCTAGACGGGCCTGCAACCTCGACAGCCTGCTCCTGAGTGGGCTGCGCCTCCTCCTCATCTTCTTGCTCATCCTCCTCATCATCCTCATCAGAATCATTCTCCATCTCGTCATCATCAACTGCCATCGCTTCCTTTCCAATAATAACCCTGTCAGCTCTGAAGGCGTACGCCGTTGGCACTTTTCCATCCACCGCCAAGTTTCCTGATACCCCAGCTGCAAGGCATAATCGAGTGACAAGAGATGGGAAAAAGAAGCCATACCTCTGAACTTTAATGCTGACGAACATATCCTCTTGCATGAGCTTAGCCACGTCAAATTCGTGACCCGTCATAAAGCACCAAATCAAACACCAATGAGGAATGTTCACCTCCGAGGTGTTTTGGGATGGGAGTAAGCAGTTGTTGATCAGGTGGAGCCAACATTTTGCTTCTAAGGTGAGGGCTGAAGAGTGAAACTTCTGCCCGTACTTGTACCACTTTATATCTGCGCTCGGGACACAAATGGTTGGGAGGAACGTTTCCCACTGATTATAGCATCGGCCATATGCCTCATAGCTGTCCTCGTACGTATCCACGGGGCCTGGCAGCCGGTAAAACGTCCGAATGGCCTCCACAGAGGCGTTCACGTGCTTCTTCCTCACTGTTACCACATGATTCTTGTGCTCCGGGCAGTTTGCATAAAACTTCCTCACTATCATTACATTATCCTTATCGAGCTCCTCAAAGAACACATCTAGTCTCCTCCGCATCAACTCATTATACATCCTTTGGAAGTAACGCCGGAGTGAGTCCGTGTCTATGCCACGTTCAGATATGACCGCCTTTGATTTCTTTGCCATAAGCTTGTCCTGGGCCTTAGCTGATACAAATTTGTTGCTATTGAAAGGCCTAGTGTCAGGTTCTCCTCTTGCTCGTCTGTCCGAGGACGAACTTGCTTGTCTGCCGGAGGACGATCTGGTGGCTTGACGCTTCCGAGAGGGTGCCATTGTACCTACAATAAAAACACTATTAGCGCAACACCATGAGGGGACCCAACTGTGGTTACTGAGACTTCACCTTACAATTGGTCACAATAATTTCCCTTCAGTGGGGCATTTACACAAACACTTGGTGGGCAGTATTCACCAGAGCCCTCAATTAATCAAGTTGAAACTCAAATCACCATCATAATGTCCCAAACTTCACCCAACTAAATCAAGGCATACAACACCCCCAAAATACCATCAGCCACAACTACTACACATACACTACCAATTACTTCTACTAAACAAGACGAAAAATTACTACTTTCAACAATGGAAAAAGACTAAAAAAAATAGAAAACATTAGTAAAGAAAACACATACCTGTGTGTGTAAGGAGTGAGAAGTGGAGAATTGGGTTATGGTTGGAGTGAGCAAGAGACTTGGGGCGTGTGAGTACTTGGGTATGGGTGGGGAGAGTGTTCTTGGAAGAAGAAGAGAAAAGAAGAAGAAAGGTTCTTGGAGAAGTGGGTGTGGGAGATGTGGGAGAGGTGGGTTAGGGTTGGGTAATTAGAAAAATTAAATGTCAATAACTAAAAAAAATAAAAACTTACCTGGTGCGCGACGGGACTAGCGCGGCCAGTAGCGCGCCCATAGCGCGACTGCGCTAGTGGAGACAGAACATATGGCCATATGCGCGGTCACTAGCGCGCCCACGCTAGTGGCGTCGATACGAGACAGAAAAGTGGGCCATTTGCGCGATCACTAGCGCGGTCGCGCTACCCCAGGCCTTAAAATACTTTGATTTTTTATGACTTTTCCTTAGATTGGCTTGAGTCTACCCTCTCCCTCGCACACCTGCATGTGTTAGTACTTACAACAATTCAATTACTCATCCCTTACACTATAAACTTTACACATTGGGTTGCCTCCCAACCAGCGCCTTAGTCAATGTCGTGGCACGACAATTACAACAAATCAATGGGTTGTCTCCCATGAAGCACTTGATTTATCGTTGCGACACGATGCAAAATGAACGCATTTAAGGCTCGCTCGACCTCTTAGGTTCAGTGAGATGCATCACATACACTTCCTTGTTCTCATCAATACCCACATACAGTTTCAATCTATGCCCATTAACTCTGAAGGTGTGGGAATCTTTTTCATAACCAATCTCTACTGCACATGAGGGAAACACTTTGACCATACAAAATGGTCCAGACCATCGGGACTTGAGTTTACCCGGAAACAGTCTCAATCTTGAGTTATAGAGCAGCACCATATCTTCGGGTTTTAAGTTTCGATCCACAATGTTTTTGTCGTGTACCCTCTTCATTCTTTCCTTGTACAGTCTCGTGCTTTCAAAGGTCAAATACCTGAATTCATCTAGCCCATGGAGTTCGGTGAATCGACTTGTGTCCGCAGCATCAAGGTCCATATTTAACTGTTTCAGTGCCCACCAAGCTCGATGTTCTAGTTCTACCGGCAGGTGACAGGCCTTCCCGAACACCAACTTGTACGGTGACATACTAATTGGTGTTTTGAATGCGGTTCTATAGGCCCAGAGTGCGTCATCCAGCTTTTTCGCCCAATCATTTCTTGTGGCGTTTACAGTTTTCGTCAGCACACTCTTTATTTCTCGATTTGACACCTCAACCTGTCCACTTGTCTGAGGGTGATATGGGGTATCCACCTTGTGACGCACATCGTACTTTGCTAACAGCTTCTCGAAGGCATGATTGCAGAAATGGGTGCCTCCGTCACTGATGATGGCCCTTGGGGTTCCAAAGCGAGTGAATATATTCTTCTTCAAGAACTCCACCACCACTCGTGCATCATTGGTGGGGAGTGCCAAAGCTTCCACCAATTTGGACACATAGTCTACAACAACAAGTATGTACTTATTGCCATAGGAGCTGACAAAGGGACCCATGAAGTCAATCCCCCATACATCAAACACCTCAACCTCTTGAATCGGGTTCATGGGCATCTCATGACAATGGGATATGTTCCCCGTCCTTTGACATTCATCAAAGCCCTTCACCCATTGGCGTGCATCCTTGAAGACAGTTGGCCAGTAGAATCTGGCCTCTAGAACGTTAGCCGTTATTCTGACTCCTCCAAAATGCCCTTCATACGCTGATGCGTGACATGCCTGCAAAATAGAAAATTGCTCTATCTCGGGGACGCACCTCCGGATCATATTGTCAATACAAATTCTAAACAGGTAAGGTTCATCCCAATAATAATTGCGGCAGTCATGATAAAACTTTTTCTTTTGAGCAGATGAGAGTTCATAGGGCTCTCTATACCACTTTCCAGGTAGTTTGCAATATTTGCATACCATGGAACTTACTCCATGCTTGTGGCGAGTAGTTACTCGTCTGGAAAGGTTTCCAGAATATCCTCTGCATTTTCAGCTTCTTCAAGTCGTGACAGATGACCCGCGACTTGATTCTCCGTGCCCTTACGGTCACGAATCTCTAGATTGAATTCTTGTAGTAGCAGCACCCAACGAATCAAGCGCGACTTGGATTCCTTCTTATCAATCAAATACCTGAGGGCGGCATGGTCAGTGATAATTACCTTAGAGCCGATCAGGTATGATCTGAACTTATCGAAGGCAAACACCACTGCCAGCTTTTTTTTTCCGGTCACAGTGTAGTTCAGCTGAGCTCCACTCAATGTCCTACTCGCGTAGTAAAATGGGTGCATTGTATTTTCCTTCCGTTGTCCCAACACTGCTCCCATTGTGTAGTCACTGGCATCACACATGAGCTCGAATGGTTTCTCCCAGTCAGGGGCAACAATGATTGGTGTCGTGACTAACCTCTTTTTCAGATCCTCAAAAGCTACCTTGCAATCATTAGAAAACACAAACGGGTTATCTTTTTCGAGCAACTTACACAGGGGGTTGGTGATTTTGGAGAAGTCTCTGATGAAACGCCGGTAAAACCCGGCATGCCCAAGGAAGCTCCTTATTACTTTAACCAATGTGGGAGGTGGGAACTTTGCTATAACATCAACTTTAGCACGATCCACCTCAATTCCTTTGCTTGACACCAAGTTCCCAAGACTATCCCCTCTTGTACCATGAAATGTCACTTCTCCTAATTAAGCACATGTTCATCTCAATACACCGCTTCAGCACTCGGGTCATATTTGTTAGGCACTCATCGAACGAATTTTCCACCACTGAGAAATCATCCATGAACACCTCCATTATATCCTCGACCACATCAGTGAATATGGCCATCATGTACCTTTGAAATGTGGCAGGTGCATTGCATAAGCCAACGGGCATCCTTCTGAAGGCAAAATTCCCGTAGGGACATGTGAATGAGGTCTTTTATCTGTCTTTCGGGGCAATAGAAATTTGGTTGTACCTCGAGTACCCATCCAGAAAACAAAAATGAGACATCCCTGCCAGTCTATCGAGCATCTGATCGATGAAGGGAAGTGGGAAGTTATCTTTCCGGGTGGCTAGATTCAACTTTCTGTAGTCCATGCAAATTCTCCAGCCCGTGACGGTTCTTGTAGATATCAACTCATTGTTGTCATTTTTTACAACCGTCATGCCACCCTTCTTAGGAAGACATTGCACCAGGCTAACCTAATTGCTGTCAGAGATGGGGAAAATGATTCCTGCATCCAACCACTTTATAATTTTCTTCTTTACCACTTCCTTCATGTTTGGGTTCAGCCACCTTTGGTGTTCCGTGGAAGGTTTGTGCCCCTCTTCCAGCAAGATTTTGTGCATACAGTATGCCGGGTTGATCTCCTTTATGTCTTCCATGGTCCACCCAATGACAGTCTTACACTCAGTGAGTACCTGTAAGAGCTGTTTTGCCTGCACATCTAACAAACTAGATGAGATAATAACATGTAAATAGAGTTGGGTCCTAGAAACGCGTACCTGAGATGGGCTGGCAATGGTTTCATTTCCAGCTTGGGTGGTTCTTCAACCGACGGCTTGGCTGGCGGAGTTTCTCCCTTTTCTAAGTGTAGGGGCTCAAATTTCAGTGACCTCGGCCACACGCCTTTGCCCTCAAGAGCCAACACCCATTCTGCCAATTCCTCCCCATTTTCCGCATCTAAATTCATCAAACATGCAGCAAGGGGGTCCTCAATAGTCAAGGACTCATCATCTTCCTCCAGTATCACATCCACGACATCAATAAGAGAACAATTGGCTAATTCACTTGGTCGCCTCATCGATTTCTGCACATTGAATGTGATTTCCTCGTTGTCACAAAATCTGCAGGGAACACAAAATTCCCTATCTGCACTAATACGTCATCAAGAATTCCTGACGGTCTCTTTACCGTCCTGTCTGCTACCTGCAACAACATAGAGGTCGGTCTAGCTCTACCAATCCCCAACCTCTTGTAGATGGCCAGAGGCATAAGATTAATGCTGGCCCTAAATCACAAAGTGCCTTGGCAAAGGCAAAGTTACCAATGGTGCAGGGAATGGTGAAACTCCCTAAGTTAGACAGCTTTTCCGCAATTGGTCGGGTCACAACGACACTGCAGGTCTGAGTAAGGGTCACTGTGGCCAAGTCTTGGAAGTCGAATTTTCGGGACATCAAGTCTTTCATCATTTTGGCATAACCAGGCATCTCCTTCAGAGCATGAATCAAAGGAATATTTACCTGTATTTATTTCAACATATCCAAGAACTTTTTATATTGCTCATCTTTCTGGTAATTGACCAGTCTCTATGGGAATGGTGCTGGAGGTCTCTTATTCCCAATGATTTGGGAATTTTCTTTGTCAGACACTAACTCTATCATCGGTTCTTGGGTTGTCTCAGCTTCTTTCTCAGCCCCAACTTGCATGCTGGATTCTTCCTGGGTAGGCTGCACTGTCACCTCAGTCAGTTTTGTTGAATCATCAAATTCAATGGGCACCGGTACCAGTGTCTCAGCCTGTCTGCTTTCCCGAGCTCTTTCCTGCTCTAAGTCTAAGTCCCTGCCATTTCGTAGAATCACCGCCATCAGCTGCTTTAGACCCTGATATTTAAGATTTACCTGAGTGTCAGCAGGCAATGTCCCAAAAAGACGATTATTCAAAGACATCGAGATCTGACCTATGTGCACTTCAATATTTTTTATAGTTGACTCATGTGAATCTCCTCTCTCACTTATGCAGTTGAACCAATAACCTGCTGCATCATTGCTTCAAGTATGAAAAATCCATCTTCATATCTCCCACCATGTTGTTGCTGAATGGGTGATAAGCTTGTTGCTGATTCTGATTATTGTACCCCTGTGGCCTTTGGTAAGGTGCCATATTACCCTAAGGTCGCATGGCTCCCATGTTTCCACTGTTGTGCTGCTGCTGAACTGGCCTGTATGGTTGATTTTGTTGGCCCCAATTCTGTCCACCATGTTGCCAACCCCCATAATTCGACACATAGTTCATATTTTCAGGGTAGTGATGATTATCACATTCAACATTCCACTGATTACTAAGTGCTGACTAATGCAAGATGTGCATAAGCCCCCATTGGTTGTATCCACAATATGTACCTGCTGCTTTAGCCCTGACTCCTCCACCTTTTTGGTTAGTATGCTCATCTGTGTTATCAAGGTGGCCATATTTTTAGCAAGATTGTTGGATGGATCGAAGGGCACTGAGTGAACTACCGGAGTAATGGGTGCATTTCTGGTTGTCCACCCCGAATTTTGCGCCATTTTATCAAGCAGGATCTAGTTTTCTCTCCATGTTTTGCTCACGAATGCTCCACCAGCTGAAGCATCTACAATTGCCTTTACAGTATCCGCCAGACCCATATAGAAATGCCGTTCCAACATCTGCTCTGGAATACCATGGTGCGAACAGATAACCAACATTCCTTTAAATCATTCCCATGTTTCCTGCAATGTTTCAGTTGGCTTCTATCTGAAGCTCAAGATTTCATCAATTTGTTGAGCTGTCTTGTTGGGTGGATGGAATTTGTTCACGAACTGCTTAACTAACTCCTCCCATGTGGTAATGGAATTAATGGGGAGCGAGTTTATCCAAGTCTGGGCTGCTCCTATCACTGAGAATGGAAACAACAATAGTTTTATTGCTTCCTAAGTGATGTTTGGCTGCCTCTGAGTTTTGCAAATCAACAGGAAATTCTTCAAATGCTGTTGGAGATCCTCAATGTATGACCCCGAAAATACTCCCTTGTTCTGCAACAAATGCAGCATATTGTTTGTAATCTGAAAGGACTCATCCTGTATCTAAGAGACTACTATCGCAGTGGATAAATTCTCCGCCGTGGGTTGTGCCCAGTCATATAAAAGATCCTCTAGGACAAGAGGTGCCACTATCTGCGCAACTGGGTCTACCACGTTGTCCCTATTGTTGTTCGTGTTGTTTAGATCTTCCATGTCGGGTTAAAGTTGTTCAATTGATGGTTGTTGTTTGCTTTTCCGGTTGGCCCGGTTCAAGGCCTTGAAAAATTTCTCGGGGTCTGATAAGGCTTCAAATACTTCACCAGTTCTCGATGAGTTCCTAGGCATGCACCTATACAACCAAATTAGCAAACGTTAAAATTTCAATGTATAGATGAAAATTGAAGAAAATTGACTATACTTAAGAATTTTATATTTCTTCCAACTGTAATTGATAACACTGTTAATTCCCCAGCAACGGCCCCAAAATTTGATCACGACCTGCTATTCCTTATAAAAAAGAGTAAGCGGACGTTGCAAATATAATCTGAGTATTTCGCCCAGAGTCGAATCTCACAGGGAATTAACCTATTAATTATAGTTGTTAGACTCACTTAATTCTTCGTACTCAACTTCCCAAAGATTATGAATATCAGTTGTTGGTGTTTCTCCTAACTAAAACTGAATGAAATTAATTGAACTAGAATATAACTGAATGAAATTAATTAAACTAGAATATAACTATTGCTGGGTTGTAAACAAATGCGAGAAAGATCTAAGGTTATGGTTTCCCCTGTTGATAGAATTCCTTCTTGTATATTTCATATAGTTTGGCCTAATTATCTCTATCAATCATGAGCATTCTTGTTACCGTAAATCTCTCCCGAGTAATTACGACAATTTACCAGATGCACTCTCCCGAGTTACGCTAGCTATCTTTTAGTATAGCTCACTTCAGATTGCACCAAGGTATCGTTATCCCTAATCCAACCTTTAAACCCTCAATTATGGATCCCTCCTATACTTTGAGAGTGGTGTTGTTCAAAAACTACCTAAATATGCACTCTCTCCCGAGTAGATACACACTAAATAGGCACATCTGATTGGGGGCCGTTCAATCAACTACAACAAGAACTTAGTTGAACAAATAGAGATTAAAACCAAGCAAACTATATTAATATAACAAGATATCCATCCTCAACAGGTTCCACCAAAACCTTAGACTAAATAAGTTATCTACTCATAATTATGCTAAAAACAACAGTAGAAGAATTCATCAATAATGGTAGAAACACAAGGAAGAAAGATGAGATTTGATGCCCAATTGTCCTCCTTGCCTCTTGCCTTTCTTGAACAAGAGTTTAAACCCTGATAATCCTCTCTTTTGGGAGAGTTGAACCTTATATAGGTTAAGTAGAATTGTCCCAAGCTTATAAGTTTACCCCTGAAAAATAACGTATGTGAACTGGACTAGCGCGGCCGCGCTACTGGCCGCGCTAATGGCTAAGTGTACTGCCTCTGATCGCTGGGATAGTGCGGTCGCGCTACTGGGCGCGCTAAGGCCGCGCTAATGGGCCTTCATTCTGCCTCAAACATCTGGGACTAGTGGGGTCGCGCTAGTGGCCGCGCTATGGCCGCGCTAGTAGACTAGTAGTCTGCCATAACGATTTTCTTCCTTCTTTTCACACGCTAGAAACTCCAAGGGGCCTTTATCCTTCAATTTGGCTAAAAACACCATCCTAGGGTCCTCGTAAGCACACTTCTCTCATGCGAAACATAAAATCCACAATTAGAGCCATTTTAACACCATTTAACATTCCTAAGGCAGTGAAGCGTAATGAAGTTGGAGTATAAATATACGCTAAACTACGTGAATCTAGCCTATTATCACTTAGGAATTATGTCAAGTGGGGAATACTATTAGTAATGATTTAATTATATATTTAGACAATATAACAGATTTTTTCACTATCAATGAATTTTTGCCCGTCCTAATGAGTCAATTATCATGTGTAATTGGGGGAAATTCAAAAATAGATACAAGTGGTCATTCAAAAATAGCTACAGTTTCAAAAGTAATCGAAATTTAGTCAATTTTTATGTAAAGATAAATTTGAATGAAAACACTGTTCGAAATCCGGAAATACTCCAGTATAATATACTGGAGTTCCAGTATAATATACCGCTCCAGCATAATATGCTAGAAGTTCATACACAGGCGCTCCAATATCTAGTATATTATGCTGGAACTTTTCGCGTGTTGGAGTTCCAGCATAATGCTGGAAATTTTCGTATTTCAGCAAAATAATGGCTATTTTTCAATGACTTTGCAAATGCTGGCCATTTTTGAATGACCAGTCCGAAAACTAGCTAGCCAGTGCTATTTTTACTGTTAATTAATTGCATGTTACTAATTCATACTTGTCAAATAAATAGTCACCAATAACTGAATTTTCTTTTTACATTATCAATGTACACAGTACAGTAAATAAAATTTCTAACACTAGGAATGGTCCCACGTGAAGAAGTTTTCGTTACAGAAAAAGTTCTAACACTAGCACATTTTGGGAATTTCACATTGATAAGAGGAGAAGAGATACAAAAGTTTCACGTTCATGTATATATCATCATCTATATAAGGTCCTACACATAAAATTAGCTAGCTACAACATCCTACTCCCAGATGGGAACAAAATCTGTTAGGGATTTCATTTATCGAGAGTAAGATAAGAATTTTCAATTCCACGGTAATTAAGAGTGATCGGACATCTGAGGGGACATGAAAATAGGGGCTAGTGCGGAGGTACATGAGCAGATTGCTCGACATACATTTTTTAATCTTAACAGTTCTAAACAAAATATATGACCATATTATATATATATATATTTGTCGACGTTAACGGGGTTTGGTGATCCCTTTACTTAAAACATTGGTCCGCTTCTGAATGCAATCCTTAGTTGCCGGGTTTAACCCAATATTTTCGAGACGAAGTATAAACCTAAGCAATTCGGAGGGTCACGTGAAATCTTATTGCCAAAGAGTTTTGCCCCGTTTGTTGTGTCTCTTTCTTCATCACCTGTGGGAGAAATTGATAGAGATATATAGATCTTGTTAGATGAAGCAAAATTATTTACAAACAATTAGCATCAAATGGTCTTTCAACTATTAATTATTGTGGAATACAATCATATTTCTTTATTTTATGACAGACATCACTTAACTAATGCTATCACACACACACAAAGAGAAAAAAAAAAAAGAGCTTGGCCTGATTTTAAAGTTTAAGGTACCTATTAATTGATTTGGCTTGCTTGAGCTTCTCAATGGCCAATGCCATGCAATAGACTTTCTAGGAATATTTAATATACTAACCAAGTTGATACCTTAAACAAATAATAAAATCATATATTTCTGTGCACCAATTTGCAGACTGTAGTCTCAAACTGTACATTGATTGATTGTGAGTTTATACATAAGCCCCTTGACTTTTAAAACTAGACCAACATAGAAGAAGAAAATTTTAAATAATATTTTTTTTTTTTTGAGTGATGTGTTATAATAGGACATTCCTATTCTTACAAGGGATCTTAGCGCAATTAGCTAGTCGGATTCACTGTTTGTTTTTCCTAGCAAGTATTCATAAATTACTTTTAATTAAAGCGGCAATTGGGTGGACGACTATTTAAAATTACGCGACACATCAAACATATACAATGTATTTATCATTTGTAGCTATACTTTCAGCAAATATATCATTCATGGATATACTTGAATTTGATACCAAATCCATGAAACAAGAGATTAATTATTTTGTACTGAAATAAGAGAGCAATAAGCTCTCGTAGTTCAATTGGTTAGAGCGCCCACTTAATTAGCGAATTGCGCATTTGAATACAAGTGAACAAGCTAGTAATAGTTGAACAATAGTTAGGAATTGTAATTAGACTAACTATAACTATTAGACTCTAAACTATAATCATTTATGAAAGGGATTTTATGTAAAGACCCATAACATTTTCTCATTTTAAAATAATGCCCGAATGAGTCTCCGAGTTGTTTTTATTGTGGAAAATTTTAAAACGGACCTTAATTGAGTAAAAAGTACCCCGAGACTTGAAGAATAAAATTTTCCAGAAAATAGGTGTTATGTGACACACTATGTGATCGCATAACGTGTATGCGGACCGCATAATGGTCGCATACACGGGTAGGTCACTGCCTCATTTTTGGTCAATTATGCGGTCCAATATGCGATGGCATTTCAGTTCTGCGGACCACATAGCTGTCACATTGTTGCCTTTGGTTTTGGGAGGGAAGTTATGCGACGCATTATGCGATCGCATGACGTGTATGCGGACTGCACAATGATCGCATACCTGGGTAGTGTGTTTCGAATTTTGGCCATCTTGAGGGCCATTATGCGGCCGGTTCTGCGGACCGCAAGTCAGGAATGCATTCCTGACTTCATTCTTGTGTCGGGCTTTTATTTTTCTAATTTTAACACCCGACCCCAGTTCATTAAAAACACCCATCTCCTTCATTTTAACCATTTTTCTGAGATATTAGAGAGAGGAAAGTGTGGGTTCTAGAGAGATAAAGTCTCAACTTCATCAAATTGGTCTTCCTTCATCACTCAAGTTGGAACTAATCAAGTAGAACACAAATTTCTTCACTCTAAGAGGTAAGCTTCCACCCCATTAACCCTAAATTTTCAGATTTTGTTAAAATGAAACATGGGTAGGATAGTTCATCAAGACGGGGTTAAGAACCTTGCATGCATATACCCAATCTACCATAATCTAGTTAAGGAAAATAGGTTGGGTTAACCTTTCACTAAAGAAGGGTTATTTAATCTAAAAAGAACACTTAGTGTTTGATAGAAAGCTCAAATGAGTTCAAGACATGTTCATGATTCCTAATTCTAAGTTTAAATGTGCCGCATTATGAATTAGATTGAAGGTGCTATAAGGCCCGGTGATTTGAGATAGAAATTAAGGAAAAATTCCGATTCGAGGT
>ML319574.1:0-15145 GCA_005239505.1 Nicotiana paniculata | reverse complement strand
GCGGGAGTATATCAATATATCATCAATGAAGACTATCACGAACGAGTCCAAATAAGGCCTGAACACTCGGTTCATCAAATCTATAAAAGCTGCTGGGGCATTTGTCAACCCAAACAACATGACCAAAAACTCGTAATGCCCATACCAAGTGCGGAAAGCTGTCTTAGGGACATCGGATGCCCTAATCCTCAACTGATGGTAGCCAGATCTCAAGTCTATCTTTGAAAATACCTTGGCTCCCTGAAGCTGATCAAACAAATCATCAATCCTTGGCAGTGGATACTTATTCTTGATTGTAACCTTGTTCAATTGCCGGTAATCAATGCACATCCTCATCGAACCATCCTTTTTCTTCAGAAACAATACTGGAGCACCTCAAGGAGAAACACTGGGCCTAATGAAACCCTTCCCAAGAAAATCCTGCAACTGTTCCTTCAACTCTTTCAACTCTGGCGGGGCCATGCAATACGGCGGAATAGAAATAGGCTGGGTGCCTGGACCTAGATCAATGCAGAAATCAATATCCCTATCTGGTGGCATCCACGACAGGTCTGAAGGGAAGACTTCAAGAAACGCACGAACCACGGGTACCGAATCAATAGAGGTAACCTCAACACTGGAATCGCGCACATAAGACAAACAAGACAAACACCCCTTCTCGACTTATGCCGAGCCTTGACGTACGAAATAACACTGCGGGTAGAATGACCAAGAGTTCCCTTCCACTCCAAACGGGGCAAATCCGGTAAGGCTAAGGTCACCATCTTGGCATGACAATCCAAAGTAGCATGATATGGGGATAACCAGTCCATCCCCAATATAACATCAAAGTCGACCGTACCTAAAAGCAACAAATCAACATGGGTCTCAAGACCCTCAATCTCCACAACACAAGAATGGTGGACTCGATCGACCACGATAGAATCACCCACCGGTGTAGATACATACACATGAACACTCAGTGGATCACTAGGCATGACCAGGTATGGTGAAAAATAAGAGGACACATACGAATACGTAGACCTTGGATCAAATAGCACTGAAGCATCTTTGCAACAGACCCGAATATTACTTGTAATGACTGCGTTTGAAGACTCAGCCTCTGGCCTGGCTGGAAGAGCATAACATCGGGGGTGGGCCCCACCACCCTGAACCACATCTCTAGGACGGCCGGCTGCTGGCTGGCCTCCACCTCTAGCGGCCTGAGCTCCACCTCTAGCACCTCTACCCTCACCTCTAGCTGGCTGGGCAGGTTGTGGAGCACCTGGTGCCTGTACCATGGCACGAGAACCCTCATGCTGCGAACTACCTGATGCCCAAGGGAAAAATCTGGCAAGGTGACCGGATCGCCACAAGTGTAACAAGACCTCGGCTGCTGAGGGAACTGAGTCTGACCCTGTCGACCTGAATGAAAACCTCAGAAACTCTGATGCGGCGGTGCGCTGATGGGAGATAGTGGCGCACTATAAGACTGCTGATCAGAATAGTGCATCTGATAACCACGACCACCTGAAGTACCATGACAAACTTGGAGAGGTGATTGGAAGGGTCAGGGAGGATGAACTCTGCTTGAAAAATCCCTGCCCCCAGATGAGGCTCCACTGAAATGACCGAAATGACAGGGCCTCTTGTCAGCCCCCTGACTACCACCCTGTGACATAATCATCTCAATCCTGCTGGCCACATTGGCCGCATCCTGGAACGATATATATGTACCTGACTCTCTAGCCATCTGAAGTCTGATAGGCCGGGCCAATCCCTCAATAAATATCTGAACCCTTTCCCGATCAGTGGGAAGTATCATAAGAGCATGTTGAGCTGTCCAAATAATCCTGGGGGTCCTCTGATGGTGAACCACTAAAAGTGGCAGTGAATAACTTAGTGAACCTGTCCAGTCTCCACAAAGCATCTACTGACATAGCTACTCCCTCTGCTACTGGTGCTGCAATACCTGGCTGAGCTACTCCGGCTGGCTGAGGTGCCGGAGTCTGAAACTGTGGAGCTAGCTGCTCTGGCACGCGGGTGGCAGGAGTCTGGGCACCTCCCCCAGCCTGAGGGACGGCTGATGCTATAGAAAGAAGACCCGCCTGTGCTACACTCTCCATGAGTCCGACTAGACGGACAAGGGCTTCCAGAATCACTAGGGTAGCTATGAACCCCTCTAGGACCTAAGTTGGTCCAACTGGGACTGCCGGAACTGGGATCTCCTCATCAGTCTCGATCTGAGGGTCCTCCACTAGGGCTGCTGCTCGAGGCTGAGCCCGGCCCCGACCTCGGCCTCTAGCACGACCTCGTCCCCGACCTCGACCCCGAGTAGGAGCTGTAGCAGGAGTGCCAGGCTGCTGAGCGGAACCAAGGGAAGCACGCATCCTCGCCATCTGTGAGAGAATAGAATAGAAACTCAATCAGTACTCAGAATTCATAGCGCACGATAGAGAAGAAAAGAAATATGGAGTCATCCTAACTTCGCAGCCTCTGAGGGATAAATACAGACGTCTCCGTACTGATCCCTCAGACTCTACCACGTTTTCTGTGAGTTTTGAGACCTAAGTAACCTAGTGCTCTGATACCAACTTGTCACACCCCGAAATTCCACCACCGGGCCGTGATGGCGTATAACGTTGAACCCGCTAGACAAGCCAGCATGTATAGATAAACTAGCATATTAACATTAATTTAATATGATAAACTAAACGGTTCACAATTTAACAACGAAAATAAATATGGTTTCAATCTAAACAAGGACAACATAATACAACAACGGGTAAATTTTCCCAAAACCTGGAGTCACAAATTCACGAACTGTCCATAAGAGTGCTAAATACAAAGTCTGAAAGGAAATACAAATACATGGCTGTCTCTGAGACTAGAGGAAAACAAGACAGAAACAAAGGCATAGGGATTGGAGAGACGCCAAGGCCCACGAACGCCAGCGGGTATACCTTGAAGCCTCTAGGATGAGCTGGAAGACACTCCCACTAATGATGTCCTCCTGGTCCGGCTGCGTAATCTGCACAACATAAAGAAGTGCAGGTGGAGCATCAGTACAACCGACCCCATGTACTGAGTAAGTGCCGAGCCTAACCTCGGCGAAGTAGTGACGAGGCTAAGACATGACAACAAAATGTACCTGTGCAGTTCGAATATATATATTTAAACAACGGAAAAGAAATATAGGAAGTAATCCATCAATAAGGGAAGGGGAACATGTTGTGGGGAGATAACAATTTCATATAAGAAATCTTAAACAAGGAAAGGAACAACAAGGTCAGAATATCAATAAGGACTAGAAATGAAAAGCTTGCACGGCATCACCCTTCGTGTTTTTACTCTCTTCCTCACTATGCAATGTATAATGTAATCAATGTAAATCATGGCACGACATCACCCTTCATGATTTTACTCTCTTTCCTCACAGTACAATCAATGAATATCGGTACGAAATGGTACATCGCACGGCACGGCATCACCCTTCATGCTTTACACTTTTTCCTCACAATATCAAACAATGCACGGCATCACCCATCATGCTTTAACCTCTTCCTCACCCAAACAACAATCACAAACAAAGGGCAAGGGAGTAAACAAAATAAAAATAGAAATCCCGGCAAGGGAACAATAGTAGTAATCTCAACATCCCAGCAAGGGAGACAATATCAAACAATGAACGGCATCACCCTTCGTGCTTTAACACTCTTCCTCATCCAAACAACAATCACAAACAACGGGAAATGGAGTAAACAAAATAGAAATAGGAATCCCGACAAGGGAAAAATAATTAAACAATTAATTCCCAACAAGGGAACATCAATTAACAATTAAATCCCGGCAAGGAAACATCAATTAAACAATTAAATCCCGGCGAGGGAACAATACTACGATGACCCGGAAAGGGTATATTTCAATAACTCTCTCTCATTCTTTCACTTTCATTTCCATGATTTATTCTATCACCTGAGCCAATGCTCCAAAGGATGTAATTATCTCATATTCCTTCATCATTTGTTTTACAATTTGAGCCAATGCTCCAAAAGATGTAATATCTCATATTTCTTCATTATTCGTTTCACAATTTGAGCCACTGCTCCAAATATTTAATATCTCATATTTCTTCATTATTCGTTTCACAATTTGAGCCAATTCTCCAAAGATTTAATATCTCATATTTCTTCACCATTCATGTTACAATTTGAGCCAATGCTCCTCGAAATTTAAAGATCACAATTCCCTTCACATGCTCCTTACAACATATAGAAATCATCAATTAAGCATGGAAGTTACAACAAAATCGAAATATTCACAATAATAAGACTCACAGTCATGCTAGACACCAATGTATAGATACTCGTCACCATGCCTATACATCGTACTCTACAATTAGCAAGTAGCAAACAAGACTCAACTCCTATTCCCTCAAGCTAAGGTTAGACCAAACACTTACCTCGGGTCCAAAATATAGCAATCAACCCTCTAACACCGCCTTTCCTTTAGAATTAAACTCCGCAATGGTATTATCTAGGCATAATCAACTCAAGTATATCAATAAGGATTCAATAATTCAATTACATAGCCTACTTACCCATCTCCATGCATTCTTTCAAAATTGCAAAATTCGAGCCTGGGCTCGCTTGGTCCAAACACGAGGCTCGGACCAAAACCACGTCACCCATTCACCACGAGCCAGAATATATAATTGGTTTTCAAATTCGACCCCAAAACGAGGTCTAAATCAAAAAAATTCAAATGGGCCTAACTCTACCCAAATTCCCAATTTTCTACTCTAATTTGCATGTTTTAGGCTTAGGAATTCATTAGATATAGATGAAAAATAAAGGAAACGAGTTAAAATTTACTAACCCAAGAAGTTTGGTGAAGAATGGATTCAATGGATGCCTACGGACCTTGGAGAAGATGAATTTCGTGAAAACTTATGAAAAATCTCGAGGCTACTATTCTGGAAATATTTATATACCATCGGGAAAAATTTCCCTTCGCATTCGCGGAAGGGAGGTTGCGTTCGCGAAGGGTAGACTTGACAGACCATCGCATTTGCGGAAGGGTGAACTCGAACACGAACGCGAACGAACGCGAACGGGAACGCGAACGCGCACGCGAAGAGTAAAAAGGCTGGGGTCCAGAAATTGACCTACGCGAACGCGTGGGATATCACGCGAACGTGATGAAGAAGACATGCAAACCTACGTGAATGCGGTCAAATGTATGCGATCACAAAGAGGAAAAGAGGGCTAAGCCCTCCGGGTCAAATAACCCTACGCGATCGCGAGGGAATGGCTGCGAAGGTGGTGAAGGAAATCCTAAAGCTTTGCGAACGCGGAAGAGGCGTCGCGAACGAAAAGAACAAATGGACCTGCAACTGCTGAAGCCAAAACCAACAATCTTCCTAAGTTTAAAATCACTCTGAGACACCTCCGAAACACTCCCGAGCCCTCTGGGGCTCCTAACAAATCACATGCACTAACTCAACAACATCCTATGTACTTAACCGTGCGATCAAATCGCCAATATAACATAAAAAAAAGAATTAAGCCTCAAAATCCATGAATTCTATCGAATTTCATAAAACATCAAATTTTTTATTTTTAGTCCGAAACACGTCAAACGACATCCGATTTCAACCAAACTTTACAGAAAGTGCTTAAACCACATATAAGACCTGTACCGGGCGCTGGAACCAAAATACGGGCCCGATACCAACACATTCTAACCAATTTCCATTTCACTTTTCTTTATAAATTTCAGAGAAAAAATTTCACTCAAAAATTCATTTCTCGGGCTTGGGACCTCGGAATTCGATTCCGGGCATACGCCTAAGTCCCATATTTTCATACGGACTATCAGGGACCGTCAAATTATGGGTTTGGGTCCGTTTATCCAAAATATTGACCGAAGTCAAATTTATTCATTTCAATATCAAATCTTAGCATTTTTCACAGAATTTTGATATTTAAGATTTTCGGCTACGCGCCCGGAATGCGCACAAAAATCGAGGCAACTACAAATGAGGTTTTCAAGGCCTCGGGAGTACGGAATGGGTAATAAAATACGTGATGACCCTTTGGGTCGTCATATAATGTTAGGCTTACCTAGTCTTAGAGATTAGGTGCCATCACGACATCCTAAGGTTTGAAATTGAGGTTGTTGCACCCTTGCTAATTTGGATTAATGTTGTTGTTTGGCGAGGAAGAGTGAAAAACACGAAGGATGTGGTTGTGACTTATTTGCATACTGTAACGGCCTGACCGGTCGTTTTGAGCTCTAGCGCATCGTTCAGTGGTTTGAAGTCCCGAGCAGCTTCGTTTTAGGTATTATGACCCGTGGGCGTGGTCGGAATTGAATTTCAAGAAGTTTAGAATTGATTTGGAAAGAAAATTCTCATTTCAGAAGCCTTAAGTTGGAGAAATCAACTAAGATTGGAATTTTTAGTAAACGACCTCCGAATCAGGATTTGAAGATTCCTGCAGGTTCGTATGATGATTTCGGACTTGGGCGTATGTCTGGATCGGGTTTTGGATAACCCGAGAGCGTTTCGATGCATATTGTGGAAGTTAACATTTTTGAAGAATTTCGTAAATTTGGGCTTGAAGTGCATTTCAGAGTTATTAATGTCCGTTTGGGATTCTAAGTCTGGGAATAACTTCGTGTGGTGATTCTGGAGTTGGGAGCGCGATCGGAAGTGTGGTGATAGGTTTCGGCATCGGATGTAGAAGTTGGAAATTTCTAAGTTCATAAAGTTGGGAATTGGGTGCGATTCGTGGTTTCGATGTTGTTTAATGTGATTTGAGGCCTCAAGCAAGTCCGCACTATGTTTTGGAACAGGTTGGTATAATTTGACGGGGTCCCGGGAGCCTCGGGTGGATTCTGGGTGGTTAATGGATCAATGTTTGAAGTTGAAGAAGGCTGAAGGTTGTTGTCATCTGGTGTAACCGCACCGCTTTGACTGCAGGTGCAGAACCGCGGGTGCGGCTAAGGGCACCGCAGGTGGGAGTTTTAGGCTAGATCTGAGTAGGGCGCAGGTGCGGAATATGGGTCGCACCTGCGGAAGCATAGGTGCGAAGAAGGGACCGCATAAGCGAGAGATGGTGGGTTGATTCAGAGCCGCACCTGCGATGGAATTTTCGCAGGTGCGGAGCCGCAGGAGCGGCTATTGGACCGCAGGTGCGAAAGGAGGCCTGGGCAGAATGTTTTAAAGTCGAGTTTTTGTCATTTCTCACCCATTTTTCATTTGGCATGGGCGATTTTGGAGAGCATTTCAAGGGGGATTTTTGTCAGGCATCGAGGTAAGTAAATTCCTTGCGTTTGTAAGATAAATACAAGATTATATGCATGGATTAGGCATGGAAATTGGTAGGAATTTGGGAAATTATTGAAGAAACCTAGAAAATGTAAATTTGGAATTTAGCCACGAATATGAATATGGAATGTAGAGTAAATTGCATGATTGAAATAGTGGGGCTATGGGTAGAATGTATCTTCGAGAATTTTGAATTTCCGGGCACGTGGGCCTGAGAGCATTTTGGTAATTTCTCCGAGAGTGGTTGGGAAAGTATATAATTTGAATTTGTTGTGAGTATTAGGATGAATTTTCATTGCTTTACCGTTATGTGGTAGTTTCGGAGCGTTGTGCGTTCGTTGGAGTCGTCGGAAGGGCTTGGAAGCCAGTATTGGAATTTCGGAGCGAGGTAATTCTCCTTTCTAACTTTGTGAGGGGGAATCATTCTCCTAGGTAAATTGATTAAGTATATACCATTGCTTTCGGGGGCTACGTACGCACGAGGTGACAGGAGTCCGTGCGTAGCTACTATTATGCCATGTCCAGATAGTCTAGGACCTAGTAGCATGCCTTACCTATTATACCTGTGATCTTGTCTATGATGTTAGACTGCTAATATAATTGGAATTGTAATTTAATGATTAAAGAAGATTAGAGTTTATTTTCTAAATCATCCAAAAAGAGAATTTATTTCCTTCGCGGGCAATTGTATTTCTGAATAAGGTTGTGTTATTAAACATTATATAAGACTCGGCAAGTGAATTTCGAAAAAGGGATTTAAATACTATTTTTGGTTTATAAAAGAGAAATCGGTCATTTACCTGAGTATTTGTGTTCCCGATATATTCGGGGTGGATTGTTGATTGTGCATGTCTGCATGTGACCGCTTCGCAATTTACATTCCGCGAGCGGAGTGTTATTTCCCCTACTCTCATGGGAGCGGGCCGTACGCCACGGCGGATTTAGAATGCACTTTTGGTACGGGCCGTTCGATCCTCGACAGTGCATATATATGATTATTATATTGAGAGGTGCACTTACGGGACGAGCCGTTCGATCCTCGGCAGTGCACATAGAGGATTATTATATTGGGAGATGCACTTTTGGTACGGGCCGTTCGATCCTCGGCAGTGCATAGTCATGAGTATTTTATTGAGAGGTGCACTTACGGGACGAGCCGTTCGATCCTCGGCAGTGCACATAGAGGATTATTATATTGGGAGATGCACTTTTGGTACGGGCCGTTCGATCCTCGGCAGTGCATAGTCATGAGTATTTTATTGAGAGGTGCACTTTTTGTACGAGCCATTCGATCCTCGGTAGTACACATAGTTGATTATTATGACGGCTCCGACCGGTTGTCCTTATCCCGTATGCGCATGCTAAATTGTTAAATGTTTTCTTCATGATTTTTGAAGTAATAAGATATTTGGGGGAAAATCAAGAAGAAATTGTGAATTTATGATATTTGGAGGAAAACGTAGAGGAAATTGTTTATGTAAAGATATTTTGGAAAATGATGAGAAAGTGGTGACTGTTTGTTTATTTCCAGCACTTACTTGGATTTCAGTGCCTTCTATATATGCTACTTTACTACCTTTACATGCCTATTGTGTTCATCTTACATTGCCCTTAGTGAGTGTCTAATTCGACCTCTCGTCACTACCTCTCTGAGGTTAGACAAACAACTTACTGAGTACACATTATTTTTGTACTCATGCTACACTTGCCGTGCATTTTATGACATAGGTACTTTCATAGCAATGTGGTTCGGAGACTTAAGAGAGCTGCATCTGTCACGACGCAAACTGGAGGATCATGACTAGCACCCGGGCCATACTTGCCGAGCACCAACGTACATTTTATCTAACCTTCTTATTATCTTTAAGGGATAACGAGATCAATATAAATGGTAGATATGGATCATGAACATATATCACATGGGATGACAAGATTTCTAAGAAACTACATAAAAGATATGAGCTACAACGCTGCCATGAAAGACTATACAACAAAAATTAGCCAACAAGGCATACCAAACTATACATGAGTCGGCACCTGTCTATGAGCCTCTAAAGAAGCATAAGTAATGCAACATAGCCGGAACAGGGCCACGACATACCCATAATATCTATAACAAAAATGCATACTAAGACCATGGCAAGTCCGAAGAAGGGATCTCGCCTATAGCCGCTGAACTGGAAAGCCTATTGTGGTGGGGGAGCTTTGTCTACCTGTCTATCAAGACCTGCAGCACGACATGCATCATCTACAAATAAAAGGACGTCAGTACGAATAAAGTACTGAGTACGTAAGGTAGGAAAGCATAAATAAGAACAGTAATGTAAAGGGAGATGTAGGAAATACAACCTGTAGCATTTGAGTGCTTCTAAGAGACATTAACATGAAATGCATGATACATATATACACATAATATTTTCAAACATCCACCTTTGTGGGCATCATCATTATCATATAACATTCACCTCTGTGGGCATCATCATCATCATATCATACTCGGCCTCAAAGAGGACTCGGTAAACCCAACTGATTAGTGGTTGCACAATAGGTTCCATACCCGGCCGGCTATAGCGCGGCTCGGTAGAGTAAAATAGATACATATATATATGTATATATATATATATATATATATAATGCTTGCATGACTCATTGGATTCATGTTCTGAACATTTTGGAGCGACGTAAGGTCGATATTCCCTGTACACATCATTAGGGATAACTCTTCATCGAGAATCTTATAATAATAAGGAAGTACCAACAACATTGATAACATAAGAATAAGAGAAGCAACCTTAACATCAATTGTTCCATAAGAAGGGAAACAATGTAAGTACTGCTAGCTTCTAAGAGTAGAGTATCTTTGGAAGCTCGTTCATTGCATTATGTACAATCGAAGTCGTGCGAAAGAAGGAAAGGGATAGCCTCACATACCTTGTATATAATTCCCCAACCTCAAGCTACGCAAATGTCACAACTCCTTAATCTACAATAAGAGAAACGACAATATCGTTATCGTTTAAGCATCATAACCATTATGTATCGACCACACCCTATTTTACGATGAAACAGACAGCATCTCCCCTATTTATATGACTTCACACAAGTAAAAATAATCACCAAACATCCCAAACAACATCAATAACAATCATAGTGAGCCTCCCAAGACAGTCCACATACAACCTAATCACTTCACACATAAGACGACCACCGTAGTCGTGTCAAACGACCCGAAAATGTTACAACGAACGACCAACTCACAACCCTAAATATATATGGTGTTTCTCCAAACTCTTCCTCCTCCAAAACACCAAAAAAAAGTAGTAAAACACGCAGCCCAACAACAACACAAAACAGTCCGCTACAAGTCAAATAACTCAAACTCACGGCTTCCGATCACCGTACCGTGAGTTCTAACTATTAGGAAACATATTTATCAACCTTCCTTGATATTTAAACACTTAAATACATATATTAGAAGTTTATTAACTATGAATTACCTTCCAAAACTCTATCTACAAAGATAAAGGAGAGGCGGTATAATGACAATTACGCATAGGGATCGTTTTGATGTTATTGCTTTTCGATTTCTTGCCCGGAATGATAATATTTTTTGAAACCCTAGAAGATAGCTTGAGGTTATGTTTATGGGTGTTATCTGGTCGTTTTAGTCTGAATAATGAAGAGAAAGCCTACCTAAGGTTTATATATATCAAGTTTGGAAAAGTCAAAGAGGTGCTAGCTTGGCACCCTAGGATTGGTCCATCTTCCGATGCTTATATCTTTTTTATCTCGATGTCTTATGAATGAACGGTTAAGATAATTGGAAAATATATTACAAGACCTTAAATTTGATATATTATATGTCCCAATAAGACCTCATATAGCACATGAAATGTATTACTCAAAAAGCTCTAGTGATCCACCTACTTGTCACTTATTATGTCTGCGCAGTCTTGCGAAACTGCAAATATCTCTCTACTCCTATGTCGTATCGATGAAAGATTTAATGAATTGGAAACTAGACTCATAGATATTAAATTTTATTTGTAGATCATCTAATAATTCCGAGTATATTGAGAGAAAATCTCAGTTACATTTGACCTAATTTTAATCACATTATGAGTGTAACTTGTGAAGACGTTTGCCGACTTTTGTTCCACAATTTGCTTGACTTCAAAATGTAGAACACAACTATCATACGATAAAAATTAACTCATAGCATAACCTCCTTATCATGTAATAAACCATAGTCTCACCCTAAAGTACATGTTATAACATTCCAAACTCGTCGGCTTTCGACGAAACTTATTTTCTTCAATTGGTTTAGCTTCTAAGCTTTCCAACCCTCTTGGTACTCGTTATTTATGATATTAAATATTTGTAGCCTCCAATGTAACATGATTAGCTTAATTTATATTCCATCAAATATAATCTTATATCTGAGCTTACATCAATTCACTTACGATGTACTCTCACGTACGAAAACATGGGGTGTAACATCATTCCCCCCTTTGCAAGATTCGTCCTCGAATGTTGACTAATGCACTTTTCCATATCTTAAGAAATAACTCTTACGAATAATTTAATATTGTCTTTGCCATCTAGGGAGTTGTTCGGTGAATAAATCCAAAGCTAGAAAATTCCCCCCTTTAGGCCTCTTTCTCACACAACGACTTGTGGTCGAACTTCTTTCATTGTTGTAACTATTTCTACCTTGTTTCATGCAACATAGACAATTCTAACCTTGAATGTGCGCCAATGCGACTCTTATCTACTTTTTTATTTCTTGTTAGCTTTTAACCTATCTTTATGATTCACTTGGTGAAGATATATTCCACTATGACAAGCTGTCCCTCTAGGCATCTATAGGTGTACTAAAGTTCTTTGTTTGGTATTTTGTTGAACTTACGACTATTGCTATATATTGTTTCATAGCCGCAGTTATCTATGCTTATGGCTTTACCACTACTAGATAGGTCATACTATACCATAACTCTTACTTCAGTTTATTATTATGGAGACTTGCCACCCAACTCCAGGTTTTTCTCTCACCGCTTATCCTATATGTATAAATCTAAGCCATTTAATGCTTCCTTATTACCGTCCACCTTATTAATGACAACATAATCTCATCTCGTACTTTGTAACTTTTATCCATTCATTGTTGATTCACCTTAATATTGATCTATAATCTACCACTGATAATTTAAAATTTCTTATGTAATATATCGTCACTAGGGCTCACGTCTCATCGGTGAACATCTGAAGCGATTTCCCTTATCCACATATGGACTATACTATCATGCAATAACTGTATTTCATAGCATCCCAATGTGATTCATCTTATAGGGGTATTCTAATAACGTGCAGTTCATGAAATACTTGTTCTCTAAATCGTTACTCAATCAAAGGTCTAAACGTCATCCTCTTATCATTTATCACAATTACACCCTTACTTTACTACCATGGTAGCATTATATCTCTTCTAAATGATCCTAGTTTTAAACTCTTTTGAGTTCACTCATGATATACTGAGCTTTTTATAACTGAATGGAAACCATCAGCTCTCTTGTTGTGATGGGTTTAATCCTTAGGAATTACATATTCTCGTCACCTTCTCACACACCTTTTCTTATCCTTACTCCTGCCTAGCTAAAACCTTGTTGCTCTACCATACTTTAGCTTGCGACCTATGGACATCTACTTATACTACTCGTAACCTTCCTTTCATCATGTTAGCACCATAGATTTCCTTTCATGCCTTCTCAGTTGTCTTTAAATGTAAACAATTACTTTTCCTGGTTGTTCTGCCACTTCCTGCATGGATACTTGGCCTATCTTAGTGCCCATGAAAACGGGAGTTCCCTGTAACTCATATGATCTCAATTATCACTATTTGATTGATTTTTTTTCTTCTTCGGTTCATTAGCTATGATAGGTTCCACTTTCTTATGGAGTGCATACAACATTATATTGAGACTACTGTTACAAGACCATTTCTACTTTAGGTCACTATGCTTATGTTGGAGCCTGCTTCCTTATTTCCTCAGCTAGTCTTTCGTTGTAGTACTTAGGGAAGAAATTCTAACTCTTATAAAGCTGGGACCTTATTACATTGTACATCCCACAGTATTTCTGATGTTCTTACTCGCCTATCATTATCCTTAGTTACTTACCTCCATGCCCTTGTGCTTGTAGGGTTTCCTCTGAATTGAAATTTTAGTTGTCTTTATTGTGGCACTCTCTTTTATTTCCGTAACACTTATATTGTACCTTCTACTACCCCAACTCCTGTCTGAATATTTCTCGAGGATTACAATTTTCTATCTAAGAGACTGAATTTCCTATGCTGGGTTTCCCTACGTTTATCTTGCATGATCTACTAATTTGCTTATATCCTCCAATCTATCCATAACTAGGCTCTTCCTGAATCAACTACTGACTACCCGTTGGTCCACTCTCATATCTTTATTTTATGTAACACCTCTTGGGTTATGTCCTTTGTCTTAATTTACCTCTTGTACGGGATCCTTATGTATCAAGTTTTCATTCCCACTTATATATCAATATCATCGAGTGCGAAACACTTATTCATTCTCCCCAACATGATTCTTGCATAATATTCTAGAGTTATATTATATCCGTAGGATATGAATAAATGCAATCTTATTCTTTTCACCTTTTTACCACATTCTTCCTTTACCATTCGATATTTACCTCTTCATCTTTGGCATTTTGTTTCTACATCTTCACAGACATTACTCGTCTTGCGATAACCCTTCTACACCAGGTATAATTGAATTTCGTACACACAAGGGTGACACGTGGTATAACTGGCACATTTAGTCCCTTAAGCTTAAATCTTGTCATAGTGCTTGCTTTAGGGGAGCGTATTCGTGAATGACCTTTAAAGGTTATTCTTTTATTGTTCATTCTATTATTGTCGAAACACTACCTTTGAAACGATGTCGACTATTACCAATTCTTTTGATCCCTAATTCATGTTTTATTTTTTTTTCTTGTTTACTATCCCATACTAATTTCTATTACTTGGGGGGTCTAACTTTTCCTTATGGTAATCACGTGTGAGTCACCAATTCATTTCTCGAAATGAGGGTATGGCTTTATGGCTTACACTTTTGTATTGTCTCAAGGCATGTATCCTCTCATTTTTTTTCCTTCACTTGACTATAGACTTTATCATTATACCATATTCTGATTTACCGCTATCACTCATTTATCACCTCTTACTCATAATGTTTCATTTACTCTCTTCTTATTCTCATGCTAATATCTCTGTCTATTGCCCTATTATAAAGACTTCAACATGACGTTCTTTCACATTTAGCTCCCCCTGCTTCATATCACTGGCTCTTCGGGACACCTCACATTCTTCTTTTTTTTTCTTTACTAGTGGCTGGAGTCATACTAAGGCAAATATTTATCCCTTCTAGGATCCTAGTTCCTATCTTCTGAAATTTCTGAATATTCTAGTATTCATATCTGATTGTTCTATTCTAGAGTGACCATATGGCTATCTCCAAATGAGAGCTATTACCATGTTCTGCACTACCCTTCAAAAATGTTAAATAATGATAACAATCTATCCACGATTTTTGGTTACTCTAATCCCAGCTGGATCCTGATATCCTATCCTTCTCTTAAATTATTTCAGTTAGCTCCCATAGGGCATAATTGAGATTGGTATGGACAATTGTAGATATCTCTGTTACCTTTGAAAGTAACTAAAAATGCTTATGTTTCTCTGCAAAAATTATAAATACTGATAATCTTTATTAACTAGGTACCTCGTACCATTCTTTATCTTGCTTC
>ML319573.1:0-63102 GCA_005239505.1 Nicotiana paniculata | reverse complement strand
AACAACACAAGTTGATATTTAAAAGTCTTGAGAAACTTGACTAAACACCAGTTTAGTATTTAATAAACTCAATTGATACGTTCAATTCCTCGTGGGATCGACTTTGGGCTTAATACCCCAGATTTATATTTGCAACGCCCGTTTAGTCTTTACAGAAGACATAGTTGAGCGTGATCAGGTACCCCCAGCAGATGGGGCCCAATCAGAGTCACAAGGAGAGACCCCTACCCAGCGATTACCGGCTACTCCACCACCTGAGGAGATTCCTAGGGAGACCTTACATCCAGTTCCCCTCCACTTCCATCAGACCAGGACTTGAGGAGTGCGGTGCATTTGTTGGCACAGTTGGTAGCTACACAGCAACATGCTAGGGCATCCGCTAGTGCAGGACCTTTTGAGGGATCTAGGAGTTCAAGGGTCTATGAGTTTAATTCTTTGAGTCCCCCAGAGTTCACGAGGACAAATTAGAGGGAGGACCCACACGATTTCATAGATCAACTTCACAGGATATTTCGGGTTATGCATGCCATGGAAAAGGAGGCAGTTGAGTTGGCAGCTTTTCGACTCCGAGATATAGCCATCCTTTGGTACGAGGGATGGGAAAGGTCCAGAGGACGTGATGCACCTCCTGCCATTTGGGAGGATTTTACAGATGCCTTCTTTGACCAGTACTTACTGCGAGAGATCCGACAGGCCCGATTCGATCAGTTTCTAGCCCTCAAGCAGGGCAATATGAGTGTTCGAGAATATAGTCTCCATTTTGACTCATTTCCCAGATATGCACCATCCATAGTTGCTACTATGCGGGATAGAATCCACAGGTTTATAGCAGGGTTGGCCCCAGAGTTGACCGAGGCGTGTGCCACCACTGCATTGCAGGATAGTATGGATATCTCCCAGATTCAGGCATTTTCCCAGAATATAGAAAGGGGTAGGCGTCGGCAGCAAGGTGCGGAGAGGACTGAGTTAGGGCAGCGTAAGAGGATGAGATTTTCCAAGTCTCAGAAGCAGTCTCAGGGTAGTTACAAGCCCTAACACTTTGAATGCCCACATAGACCTCCGCCACCTCACCTACAAGGTTACAGGTATGACCGCTATACTCAATCAGGACCAGGTGAGAGCTCCCAGGCATCAAGTTTTCGGCGACAACAAGGTTCGAGGCAGACATATCCATTCCCACCGCGGTGTGCCATCTACGTAGAGGACATTTGGGCCAATGCTGAGCCGATTCCAATGTTTTTTATACATGTGGATGTCTATGGCATATGATGCGAGATTGCCCAAATAGAGATTTTGGGTGTATGGCGCAACCAGCGAATTCAGCAACAGGATCAACTATGTCCGTGCATCCTTCAGGGCGTGAGTCTCACTCTTCGACTGGTAGAGGTCGAGGCCGAGGTAGAGAGTCTAGTTCAGGTGGAAACCAGAATAGTATCTATGCACTAGCAGGTCGACAAGACCAAGATTTTTCACCAGACGTTGTGACAGGTATGTTGACCATTTGTTCTCATGATGTTTATGCCTTGATAGACCCGGGATCTACTTTATCATGTATTACCCCATTTGTCGGGAGGAAATTTGGTATAGTGCCTGAAATACTAAGTGATCCTTTTGCGGTATCTACACCTGTCGAAGAATCGATTATTGCTACATAGGTTTACCGAGGTTGTACGGCATCAGTTTGTGGTCATCATACCTCAACCGACCTAGTTGAGCTGGAGATGTTGGATTTTGATGTTATCATGGGCATGGACTGGTTGGAAGCTTGTTATGCCACAATCGATTGTCGAGCAAAGATAGCTAGATTTCATTTTCCGGGTGAGCTAGTCCTTGAATGGGTAGGTAATATAGTGACACCAAGAGGTAGGTTTATTTCCTATTTGAAGGAGAGGAAGATCATAGCCAAATGGTGCATTTATCATATTGTGTGAGTTAGGGATGCAGATGCGGAAATACCTACACTTCAGTCTATTCTAGTAGTAAAGGAGTATTTGGATGTATTTCTAGATGAACTTCCAGGTATTCCCGCAGAGCGAGATATTGATTTTGTCATCGATTTGCTTCCGGAAACTCAACCAATATCCATACCTCCGTATTGAATGACACCAGCCGAATTGAGGGAGTTGAAGGAGCAGTTAAAAGATTTACTGGATAAAGGTTTCATCAGACCTAGTACCTCATCTTGGGGTGCACGGGTACTATTTGTACAGAAAACGGACGGCTCGCTGAGGATGTGTATCGATTATAGGCAACTGAACAAGGTAACTATTAAGAATAAGTATCCACTTCCAAGGATAGACGACTTGTTTGATCAGTTGTAGGGAGATAGATGTTTTTCAAAGATATATTTCAGGTCGGGGTACCACCAGGTCAGAGTTCAGGAGAAAGATATTACCAAGACAACCTTCAGGACCCGATATGGCCACTTCGAGTTCCTTGTCATGTCCTTCGGGTTGACGAATGCACCTGCCATATTTATGGACTTGATGAATAGCCTATTTCGGCCATATTTGGATCTGTTCGTGATAGTCTTTATTGACGATATTCTGGTATATTCACGTTCAGAGGATGAGCATGTGGATCACCTGCGAGCGGTACTCCAAACCCTCCGTGATAATAAATTTTATGCAAAGTTTTCTAAATGTGAGTTCTGGTTGAACTCCGTAGCATTCTTGGGGTACATTGTATCCGACGGAGGTATAAAGTTAGACACTCAGAAGATTGAGGCTGTAATATCCTGGCCTAGACCTACCACTCCGACAGAGATTCGTAGCTTTCTAGGCTTAGCAGGATACTACCAGAGGTTCGTAGAGGGTTTTTCTTCTCTTTTAGCACCATTAACAAAGCTGACGCAGAAAGCGACTAAGTTTCAGTGGATAGAGGCATGTGAGCAGAGTTTCCAAGAACTTAAGAACAGGTTGACCTCAACACCAGTTCTAGCACTTCCAGAGGGTCCAGATGGTTATGCCATGTATTGTGATGCCTCAGGTGTCAGGTTAGGATGTGTCCTGATGCAACATGGGAAGGTAATTGCGTATGCTTCAAGATATTTAAGGAAGCACGAACGAAATTATCCGACCCACGACCTTGAATTATCTGCGGTTGTCTATGAACTTAAGATATGGCAACATTATTTATATAGTGTTCATGTCGATATATTCACAGATCATAAAAGCCTGCAATATATCTTCAAGCAAAAAGATTTGAACTTGCGACAAAGGTGGTGGCTGGAGTTATTAAAAGATTACGATGTTAGCATTCTCTACCATCCAGGGAAAGCTAATGTTGTAGCAGATGCCTTAAGTCGCCGATCTATAGGTAGCTTAGCACATGTAGAGGCATGTAGACATATCCTGTCGGTTAGCGCAGTATATTGGGCTTGTAGGCCCTGTACGTATATTTTGTTGGCTTGTCAGTTGTAGTAATTATGACGGCCTTGCTGGCCCAGTTGTATGTTGACATTTCGTCAACGTTAGTCTCTATGCAGTATTATATTTTGCATTGCACATTATCTTGTAATGCGGCCCATGGCCAGAGTATACATATCAGAGTCTCTTAGTCGCAAGTTGGTACGCAAGGATAGATGAGGCACCAGGTACCGGTCTCGCCCCAGGCTCGGGGCATGACAAAAGTGGTATCAGAGCAGTTCTGTCCTAGGGAGTCTACAAGCCATGACTAACAGGGTCTTGTTTATAGATGTGTGGTGCACCACATTATATAAGCAGGGGACTACAGGGCATTTAGGAGTTGGTTACCCTTCATTCAAATCTAAGTCGTGTTGTAGCACTGAGTTATAGAAATTTTTTGTTAAACTTACATGGTGACGTTTGCATGCACAGATGACGATAACTAGGAAGACTACGCTAGCTAGAAGAGAGAAACAACAGTAGGTGAGGGGACTAGCAGGTTACCCCCAGCATATGGGGCCCAATCGGAGTCATAGGGAGAGACCCCTATCCAGCGATTACCGACTCCTCCACCACCTGAGGAGATTCCTAGGGAGACCGTACATCCAGTTCCCCCTATGCTTCCATCAGACCAGGACTTGAGGAGTGCGGTGCATTTGTTGGCACTTACGGTAGCTACCCAACAAAATGCTAGGGCATCCGCTAGTGCAGGACCTTTTGAGGGATCCGGGAGTTCAAGGGTCCGTGAGTTTATTGCTTTGAGTTCCCCAAAGTTCACAGGGATAGATCAGAGGGAGGACCCATAGGATATCATAGATCAGCTTCACATGATCTTTCGGGTTATGCATGCCACGGAGAAGGAGGCAGTTGAGTTTGCAGCTTTTCGACTCCGAGATATAGCCATCCTTTGGTACGAGGGATGGGAAAGGTCTAGGGGACGTGATGCACCTCCTGCCATTTGGGAGGATTTTTCAGATGCCTTCCTTGACCAGTACTTACTGCGAGAGATCCGACAGGCCCGATTCGATCAGTTTCTAGCCCTCAAGCAGGAAAATATGAGTGTTCGAGAATATAGTCTCTATTTTGACTAATTGTCCAGATATGCACCATCCATAGTTGCTACTATGCGGGATAGAATCCAAAGGTTTATAGCAGGTTTGGCCCCAGAGTTGACCAAGGCGTGTGCCACCACTGCATTGCAGGATAGTATGGATATCTCCCGGATTCAGGCATTTGCCCAGAATATTGAAAGGGGTAGGCGTCGGCAGCAGGGTGCAGAGAGGACTGAGTCAGGGCAGCGTAAGAGGATGAGATTTACCAGGTCTCAGAAGCAGTCTCAGGGTAGTTACAGGCCCCAATACTTCGAACGCCACCTAGACCTCCGCCACCTCACCTACAAGGTTACAGGTATGACCGCTATACTCAATCAGGACCAGGTGAGAGCTCCCAGGCGTCAAGTTTGTGGCGACAACAAGGTTTGGGGCAGACATGGCCATTCCCGCCGTGGTGTGCCATCTGCGGTATAGGACATATGGGTCAATGCCGAGCCGATTCCAATGTTTGTTAAACATGTGGACGTCCATGGCATATGTTGCGAGATTTCCCAGATAGAGATTCTGGTTGTATGGCGCAACCAGCGAATTCAGTAAAAGGATCAGTTATGTCTGTGCATCCTTTAGGGCACGAGTCTCAGTCTTCGAATGGTAGAGGTCGAGGCAGAGGTAGAGGGTCTAGTTCAGGTGGAAACCAGAATCTTATCTATCGACAGGACCAAGAGACCTCACCAGACGTTGTGACAGGTAAGTTGACCATTTGTTCTCACGATGTTTATGCCTTGATAGACTCGGGATCTACTTTATCATGTATTACCCCATTTGTCGCGAGGAAATTTGGTATAGTGCCTGAAATACTAAGTGATCCTGTTGTAGTATCTACACCGGTCGGAGAATCGATTATTGCTACACGAGTTTACCGAGGTTGTACAGTATCAGTTTGAGGCTGTGAAATCCTGGCCTAGACCTACCACTCCGACAGAGACTTGTAGCTTTGCTTAGCAGGATACTACCGGAGGTTTGTAGAGGGTTTTTCTTCTCTTTCAGCACCATTAACAAAGCTGACGCAGAAAGCGACTAAGTTTCAGTGGACAGAGGCCTGTGAGCAGAGTTTCCAAAAACTTAAGAACAACTTGACCTCAGCGCCAGTTCTAGCACTTCCAGAGGGTCTAGATGGTTATGCCATGTATTGTGATACCTCAGGTATCGGGTTAGGATGTCACCTGATGCAGCATGGGAAGGTAATTGCATATGCTTCAAGAAAGTTAAGGAAGCACGAGCGGAATTATCCGACACACGACCTTGACTTAGCTGCGGTTGTCCATGCACTTAAGATATGGCGGCATTATTTATATGGTGTTCATGTTGATATATTCACATATCATAAAAGCCTGCAATATATCTTCAAGCAAAAATATTTGAACTTGCGACAGAGGCGGTGGCTGGATTTATTAAAAGATTACGATGTTAGCATTCTCTACCATCCAGGGAAAGCTAACGTTGTAGTAGATGCCTTAAGTCGCTGATCTATAGGTAGCTTAGCACATGTAGAGGCTTGTAGACATATCATGTCAGTTGTCGGTTAGCGCAGTATATTGGGCTTGTAGGCCCTGTACGTATATTTTGTTGGCTTGTCAGTTGTAATACTTATGACGGCCTTTCCGGCCCAGTTGTATGTTGACATTTCGTCAACGTTAGTCTCTATGCAGTTTTATATTTTTCATTACACATTATCTTGTAATGCGGACCATGGCCAGAGTATACAAATCAGAGTCTCTTAGTCGCAAGTTAGTACACAAGGATAGATGAGGCACCACGTGTCGGTCTCGCCCCAAGCTCGGGGCATGAAAGGAATGACCTTGGATTTCTTGTTGTAGTACCGCTCTGCTTGTTGATTTTGGGCTACCATTCTTATGGACGCCATGTCTCTTCGTTCTTCGGCCTCGTCGAGGTCTTGCCTTCTGTGTTCGTCATTTCTTGGCCCGCTCTCATTTGAATATCTTAGACTTGGTTCTCCGACCTCGGCCTATATCACTGCATCAATCCCATAGACTAGTGAGTATGGCGTTTCCCCTCTGCTTGTCTTTGGAGTGGGGCGATATGCCCACAATTGGCAGCACCTCTAGCCACAGTCCCTTGGCGTTTTCAAGTTTCTTCTCATGATATTCAATCTCGTCTTGTTGGAGGATTCAGCTTGTCCGTTACCAGCAGGGCGATATAGCGTGGAGAATATTCTTTTGATGTGCCATTTCTCAAAGAACTCGGCGAACTTTTTCCCTGTGAATTGGGGTCCGTTGTCACAATTGATTTCTTTGGGGATGCTGAAGCGGCATACAATGTTACTCCATATAAAGGCGATCACTTCTTGTTCGCGTATTCGGGCGAATGCACCTGCTTCCACCCATTTAGAAAAATTGTCAGTTAAAACCAAAAGAAATCGTACATTACCTCGTCCTGCGAGAAGGGGGCCGACGATATCTATTCCCCATTTGATGAAGGGCCAGGGCGACGTGACTGAGTGGAGGTGCTCGCCCGCTTGGTGGATCATTGGGTCTTACTTTTGGCATGGTTCATTAACAAAATCAGCTGCTTCATTTTTCGTCATGGGCCAGTAGTAGCCTGCTCGTATGAGACATCCTAAAAGGGCTCGATTATCGGTGTGAGCACTGCAGTCACCCTCGTGGACCTCTTCTAGGACGCGCCGTGTCTGGTTTGGTCCCAAACATTTTGCTAGAGGGCCGCCATACGTCCTTTTTTACAGGTCATTATTGATGATTCTATACTTGGCTGCTTGCATTCAAAGTTTTTTGGCTTCTTTTTTGTCGTTTGTGAGCGCGTCGTCCTGCAGGTAGGCGATAATACGGTTGCGCCAGTCCCAAGTTAGGGTAATAGTGTGTATCTCAATTTGGCCGATGGTCGAGTGGAGGAGTGTGACCACATTCTCTTTTCTGTTTATGCTTTTAGTAGCTACTGCCAATTTGGCGATGCCGTCTTCCTCGACATTCTGCTCGAGGTATTTGGTCAAGCTGGCATTCGTCGAACTCGAGCAGTAACTTGCAGATCTCAGCCTGATATTTCTGTAGCCTTTGTTCCTTGACTTGGAAAGTCCATGTGACTTGATTGACGACGAGTTGTGAGTCACATCGAAGAACTACCCGTCGTGCTCCGTTCTTGAGCGACAATTTTAATCCTACAATCACGACCTCATACTCGGCCTCATTGTTAGTCATATCGGGACACCGTATGGGCTGGCGAATTATCTCGCTTTTTGGGACCTCGAGTACGAGTCCTAGTCCAGAGCTTGACGCGTTGGAGGCACTATTGGTGTACATAATCCATAGGTCGTATGTCTTGGGGGCAGCACAAGTTGCTTCCGTTTCGACTTCGGGCATTATTTTAGTGCTAAAGTCGGTGACACAGTCAGCAAGTACTTGCGACTTTATCGCTGTTCGCGGCTGATAGGTTATATTGTGCTTGCTTAATTTGATGGCCCATTTGGCCAACCAACCCGATAGCTCGGGCTTATGTAGGATACTTCTTAGATGAAAGGCCGTGACCACCGAGATGGGGTGGCACTGTAAATAAGGTCTAAGATTTCGTGAAGCTACGGCTAAAGCCAAAGCTAGCTTTCCGAGGTAGGGGTACCTCGTTTCAGTGTCGACCAAGGTCTTGCTAATGTAGTAGATTGGAGATTGTGTACCCTTGTTTTCACCAGGACTGCGCTTACTGCAACGTCGGACACAACCAAGTAAATTAGGAGGCTCTCTCCGGGTTCTGCCTTAGCGAGCAGATGGGGTGAAGATAAGTATGCCTTTAGTTCTCTCAGGGCGTCGACGCACTCAGAATTCCATTAGAGTCCGTTGTCCTTTTTGAGCATGCCTAATAATTTGTGGCATCTATCTGAGGATCGTGAGATGAACCTCGATAGGGCGGCTATACGGCCGGTCAGCTTCTGCACCTGCTTCTTGCTGGTCAAGTTTCCTGGTATTCCTCTATAGCCCTTGATTTGGTCGGGGTTAACCTTGATGCCTATTAGCGACACTAAGAAGCCGAGGAACTTTCCGGAGGTTACACCGAAGGCGCATTTCTTGAGGTTCAATTTCATGTCGTATCGCCTGAGTATGTAGAAGGCTTCCCTTAAATGGTCGATATGGTCTTCCTTTCTTTTCAATATGTCATCTATATATACTTCCATGGTTTTTCCGAGCTGTTCTTTGAACATTTTTGTTACTAGCCTCTAATATGTCGCCCCTGCATTTTTTAATCCGAACGGCTTAACTTTGTAGAAGTACGTCCCTTGGTGGGTGATGAAGGTAGTTTTTTCTTGGTCCTCCTCCTCCATGAGGCGCTGGTTGTAAACCGAATAGGCATCCAGGAAACTTAAAAGCTCGTGCCCTGTTGTTGCTTCAATGAGCTAGTAAATGTGAGGCAGTAGGAATGAGTCTTTCGGGCATGCCTTGTTCAGATCTATGAAGTCTACACACATTCGCCATTTCCCATTTTTCTTTTTTACCATGACCACGTTGGCGACCCATTGGGGGTATTTTGACTCCCTGATAGAGCCATTTTCAAGTAATTTTTCCACCTCTTCACGGACGACATCATTTATTGTGGCGTTGAATTTTCTTCTAACCTACCGTACCGGGGGGTAGAGTGGGTCGACGTTCAATTTGTGTGTTGCTATTTCCTTCGAGATGCCCGACATATATGCATGAGAGAAAGCAAACAAGTCCGCATTGTCAGTTAAAAATTGATGGAATTTACTTGGTTCTTGGAGTTTGTGGCCGATATAAGACTTTTTGATGTGGGCTCTCATATCAAGCTGAACGGGGTCGAGGTCTTCCACAGTCGATCTCGTAGCCTCCACGACTTCAGGGTCCTTGATGACATCTTTCCCTTCATCATCATCCGACCTCGACCACGTTAATTGTTATGCTTCTGCGCCTTTGCCTTTCAACTGTTGGGTGTACGTGCAGTCTTGGGTGATGCGATAGCATTCTTGGGCTATGCGATGCTCGCCGCAGATGCTGAATATTCCCCCACGAGGTGGGACCTAATATTAGTTCGACGGGACGACCCTCATAGTGTGTATCCAAGGTCGTCATATGATGGCATTGTATGCTATGTCTTGATCCATGATGTGGAACGTAGTCTCCAGGGTGACACCACCGGCTAGAATGGGTAGTGTGATTTCTCCGGAAGTCCGCTCAACTGCATTGTTAAAACCTATTAATGTGATACAGCGTGACACTATTCTATCTTTACGCCTCATCTGTGTGAGAACTCGAGGGTGGATAATGCACGCGCCGCTTCCGTCATCTGCAATAATCATTTTTACATCAGTATTTGAAATATGCAAAGTAATAACAAGAGCATCATAGTGAGGAAAGGTCAAACCGTGGGTATCCAACTCGTCGAAGATGATACTTTCTTCGAGGTCGTCATGATGTTCATAGGTGATCGAACGTTTCAACTTGTGGGTGGTTGTGAATTTTACATTGTTGATTGTTGCGTCATCGTCTCCACCGATGATCATCTGGATGGTGAGGGATGGGGAGGGCGGCTTCAGAGGGCCTTGATGCTGCTCTCGCCCTCGAGCGAGGTTCGCTCTTCCTCGGTCGCTCATCAGCTCTCTCAAATGCCCTTGGTGGAGCATGTCCACTACCTCTTGCCTCAAGGCAATGCAGTCCTCGGTCTTATGACCTCATTCCTGATGGAATTCATAGAGGGCGTTTGACTTTCTGGTGTTTGGGTCGGACTTTATCTTTTGCGGCCATTTCACCTTTGGGACGAGCTTCTCTAGGGCGTAGACTATCTCTGAAGGAGAAACCCCAAAAATTGTGAGGGGGTAGTAGTGGAGGCATACCTTTTTCATTTCGGTGAGTCCCTGTCTCCATGGCAAAGGGGTGGTATGACAACAGTTCTGACGTATGGCTGGTGTCTTTCGCAGTTGGGACGCGGAACTACATGATCCCTTCTGTTATAATTTTTGCGATCTTTTATCGACTCCATCTGAATCGATGTCAACCACTGGGTTGGTCCATTGAGGTCGTCCTCGTCTGCTCTCACCTCGGCAAAGTAGGAGTTATGTATTTCTTCCCAAGTGGTGGGGGTATTTCATGAGCCTGCTCAACAGTTTTTTGCCCTCGAACCACTCCTGTTTAGCTCATTTTGGAACATTTCTACCACCATTCCTTCCCATACATTTGGGAGATTCATTCTTACGCGGTTGAATTGTGCGAGGAATCCCCTAAGTCCTTCACCAGGTGATTGTTTAATGGTGAATATACTGTTCACTCTCGCCTCTGCTTTCTTGCCCCAGCATGTGCGGTGACGAATTTGTCATCCATTTCCTCAAATGTTTTTATGGAATGCGCTGGCAGTTGTGAGTACCACGTCGGCGCTTCCATGGTTAGGGTCTCACCAAATCTTTTCAGCAGTATGGATGATACTTGTTCTTTGGCAAGGTCGTTGCCCTTTACTGCAGCGACATAGTGAGAGACGTGATCCTCAGGGTCCGTTGTGCCGTCATATATTTTCAAGTATGGCGGCATCTTGAATGTTTTAGGTATAGCATGTGGTGCGGCCTCGTCGTTGTACAGTTGTTCCACGAGTCGGTCGGCGTCCCGTTTTGGTAAGAGCTTTAGGGCACCTTGTATCTTGTCTACCCTTTCTTGGTGCTCCCTCATTTGGTCGCGGAGCGCTTTGTTCTCGTTCTCTATTTCCTCCATTTTTCTTAAGATTGTTGTGAGGGTGTCGTTACTTGAATCATCAACGGTGTGAGTAACACCTGTTGAAGGGGGAGGGACGCGTTGCTCATTGGTAGTTATTGTGATGTCGACTCGTGCATCCTCTCTGCTCGCCCTTTGGGAAGGTTTGTCGAGTATGCTGGTCAGCATACTCGTTAGCCATGCTTTTAATATCTTTTCCACTATTGGTGGTGCTTCTTCCGTTGTGGATGTAGAGGCTCCTTTCCCATAGGTGGTGGTAACGCTGCGATGAGGGATGGGAGAACCACTTCGCCTAGGGGAGGCATTTGGTGTCACGTTCTCCTCGTCTGCTCCATCAACCTCATTGATGGTGTTTATGAGGTTAGCAGTAAGGCCTGCCACTGCCTTTAATCTTTCCTCTCTATTACCTGCCATGTTAGAATGTGCAAGCAGGAAAAAGGAGTTTTCGTGTTTTGCTGTTGTTGTTGTTTTTTTAGATCTAGAGAAACTATGACTTTGACTAGAAAATCCCCACAGACGGCGCCAAATTGTTTGACAAAAAAATATGAAACCTTTTGTTAAACTAATTAATTAAAAAGGTAATGGATAAATTATAATTAAATATAATAAGTTCTAGATCCAGCATGTGCTTGTATAATAAACGCCAAACAATGTTAGAATCAATTTAACACAAATGGTATTAAATGATGTTGTTATGAACCGAAAGTGGAACAATGATGAGCAATAACTATAATAAATGGCAATAAATGTAAATAGAAGGAATGATTCACCCAAATATTGAATGAGATGGATGATTCTTCCTTCTAACAATAATGTAAGACCAATGGATATGGAAATATATGAGGTTTTCTCGGATCTGATGGGAAAAAGTGGAACAAATAACCAAACGAATCACTGTGGAAAGGTGATATTTCTATATTGTCTTTTTTTAGTCAACTTTTCATAAGAGTTCTTATCAGAATGAATCTCCTCCTTTTTCCCCCTCTTTCATGTACTACTTATATGAGATATTCCTAAAATCCCTAAAAAAGTACAGCAGAGGGAATATTCAATAGAATTTTGAAAATTCCAAAGCTATACTAATTGTTTCTCCTGTTCCTATTGTTCGACCTCAGCCTTAATGGCTTGCTCGGTGGCTCCATATTTTCAAACCCTAGTCGACCTCGGCCTAGTCGCCCATGATGAGCCGCAGTTCTCATACTTGATTACATCTTCATGCTGAATTTCTTTAACCGGATTTTGACCCTTACGGATAACATTTTCAAAAAAATTGGAAAATAATTTGGGGAATGAGTATTTAATGATAAGGATAAAATATTAAAAAAAGAACTATTTTTCTATTAATTCAATATAATAGCCTAATAAAAGTATACTAAGGCCCCGTTTGGCCATAAATTTTGCTAAAATAAATTTGAGTTTTATTTGGCAAACACATGTTTGGCCATAGATTTTGCTTACATTTTGTAAAATCCGAAATCCCAAAACCAGCTCAATAGCTGATTTTGGGCCAAAATATGACTATTAAATTTTTAAAAAATTTACCCAAACTTTTGTATTTTATAAAAGAGCTCACCATTTATTATTTTGTAACAATGTTGCTTCGTCTTCTTGGTCATCTAATAGTGTATCATGTATTTCATTATAATGACTTTCATTCAACTTTAGAAAACTATAGTAAAGTAGCAAAGTTCAGAGGAGCAGCAGGCACGTAGCGTCATGGTAGCGTTAGCTATGCTCGACTAACAGGATGAGTTTGCTTGTTGCCAAATCCTTCGCCTTTCTTTTGAATCAAAGTATAATTTTGTACCAAATTTATTTATGTTCAAGACTATGGTTTGCGATAATATAATGAATGTTATTGATATGATACTGTTGGGTATTTGTGATAGTTTTAAAACTTATTGGTATAAATCATGTTTCATGTGTTTTCAAATAAATTTGAGAAATATATTTTGAAAACTGATGTCCAAATATATTTTCATCTTAAAATCAAACTTCACTCAAATTAAATTTTTCAAAATAAATTTAAGAGTTTATGATCAAATGCCAAGGAAGTAGTAAATTTTCTTAAAATTTCCACTCCTCCCGTGCAAAAGTTACAAATTGTTCCAAACCCAATGCAACATGGGCCCCATCCCACCCCAACCCTACTACATTTCCCTACCGTTGCAACAATAAGCAGAAATATCAGTATCAAATTATACCTTGATATTCTAAACTGTGTCCCCCACATGCCACCATACACCAAAAAAACCCATTTCTTTTTAACTCTTCCAAAGCTTCTTCTCCACACTCTCCAATGGCGGAATACGACGCCGTAACCACCACCACCAACCACCACCCTAGTCTCATCCAAAAAGAAACAGCTCTACAAGCTATCAACACCATAATCCAACTCCATTTCGAAAAAACCCTCGAGAAAAAAAGAGCTGTTGATTTACAAAAAAAAGAACTTTGGAGAATGTTTCAGCTCTTCTTCCTTTTCTTGGCTTTACTCTTTTTAGGTCAAGCTCTTTCCCCTAAGCTCCAATGTCGCCATTGTTGGATACCCATTGGGCTTCTTTCTTTAGCCCATCTGATTTTTTATGTATCTGTGGCCCAAACTTTGAGATGCATTAATGGGTTTAAGTATCAAAGGAGATGTCATAAGTTGACATTGGGTTTGGCTACTGAAAGGCTAAGGCAACTGAAGATGAGAATTGGGAATGGTGGGGTTGAGGAAATTGGGGATGAATTTGAGATACATTATCAAGAACCACCAGAGAATTATTTTGGTAAGTTTAAAAGGAATTGGGCTTTGCATTTTGGCTTCTTGATTTTCATTTATGGGTTCATGGTTTCTTCCTCTGTTGTAATCCTTTGTTTCTAATTAGGAGTGAACTCGACGGGTAGATGGTGGAAATTTTGGTTAGGGTTTGAAGGAACAATTTAATGGAAAATATTCTTGCATCTTTTACAAAATTGATTGAAGTTTTATGGTTTTGATTCTTTTGGTATGTTTATCGAAATTGTGGATATGTTATATATGTGGACATGTACAGTTTTGTTTTGTATGCTTGTATTACTAGATTTTCTTTCGTGTCACTAGTCTAGGGTAGTAAAATACTTGTGAATTAATTACATATTTACGCCTATAGTTAGTAATATTAGTTAGTTACTCTCCCCGTCTCAATTTATTTAGAGCCGTTTATATTGGCTTATTTTAAGTATAGCTTTAAAGTCATTTTGCTGTGTTTGTATAAAATAAAAAAAGTACTTTTAAACACTTATTTTCTTTAGTTAAAATGACAAAAATAAGCCAAAAGCTAGAATTCTTAACTCATGACTATCGGCTTAGAAATCACTTACAACAAGCCCATCTAAATAGACTTATAACAGTATTTGACTTGACATGAAATTTTAAAAAGAAAGAAATATTTTTGAAACTTATAATTTAAAATAAGACATAAATATTTGTGTCTCATCAAAGGTACAATGATATTTTAAAGTTAAATTATTACAAAATATAGAAAAGTGAATGCCATATAAAATGAGAGAGAGGGAATACTACTATTTTTAATATATTATCATTTATTTTTTCAAAGAAAAAGAATTATTTTTTCTTGAAATTTTATAATTTGATTTTTTAATATAAGCAAAGACAATAAATTTTGATTATAACTATATTGGAGTTTTTAAAAAATTATAACCACCCGAAGTGGTAATATTTCTATGCCATGATCAAATCATATATGATTATGAGCACAAGAAGTGGAAATATGTCTCATTGAATTTGCTTTATTCTTGTTCCCCTAAAGAGAATGTGATAACAATATGTGATAAGTCTAAAAGAAGATAAATTATTACCGTGAAGGTATAAATGGATGTGGACGTGGCAATAAACGAAATTATAACCGTCATCATTGTGGTAACGGGAACAATAAGGATTCTCAAAATAATCCTTCACTATGTGAAAGTAATATTTGTCATCGATTTGACATGAGATTTTGTAAAGCATATATATGATTATGGTACATTCATGATGTGAAAGTGACAACATCTTTTTATGAATATATATTCATTCTTGGAAGAATATGAACGTGCTAGTGGAAGTGAATATACCACACTCACCTCTAAAAGGAGGTTTGAGATAAAATAAGAAAATAATTTCATTATTATGGCATGACTGGTCATTGATCACATACCTATTGTGATTAGCCAAAATATTATGGCAATGCGATTATTACATGGCAAAAGTGATAGAAGCAACAAATTTGACCATGACTATAATGGTATAACTTTATCCTTAAAAATTTATTCATCATATAGATGTTGATGAATATGTGATAGTACAAAATTAACTGAGAGCTCTAGAAGAGCCAATTATACTATTTTGGAGAAATAAAATTGATTATCAATAAGGTATTGTGTTTAGTAAGTCTCAAAGAAACTTATTTAGTTTCTAAAGTATTCACTAAAGCGGTTGGTTATATTGAGACTATAAATATAGGAAAGATTTAATATCTTCTATTACTACAACTTGTGGCGGGGTATATGTTGGTGACAAGTTACCCACTTTATTCTCTAATTTGTACAACACAAATAAAAAATATGGTGAAATTACATGACATAGTAAACTGGATGTTTATTGATAAAACTCATATCATAATAAACTGGGAGTTTAATTAACAATTGCACATGAAATGATATAAACCTGAAGTTTACTGATACAGACAATTTTATCAAGCATGGCCTGTTGAACAATCTTGATTTAAGTATGATGTGCATAATAAATGAGAAATTAACATGGGTAAGTGTTGAAGAAGATTATTTATGAATTCTCTTATGCTTATTCTCGCGATTATTATACCAACTAAAATTGGGATTGAATTCCATGAATGCTTGAAATATCAAAGGTGAATACAGGCTCATTCACCTGCCATGTATACCACATAAGATGCATGTATGAGATGGTTATATATACAATTATTATTAACCCGCAACCTGGTGTTTGCGATGGTACCTTGCTCAATAATTTAATTTAGAGCATAATTTTCAGATTTTCTATTCAAGACAGTTCATCTTGATCATCACAATTGGTTTAGCAAAACGATTTATTGACTGCATCCACTTAATAGTTAAACTATTGCTTATGAGAATAAAGTTATCTATATCAGTTTGATATATGTTATATACAAAAGTATATTACATTCTCCCCACACAAGTGGTTCAATGTCAGGAACAAAATAATTTCATCTTATTATTATTGATGTGCGGTATATATTTTGATTAACACCATAATACACAAAGATGATTTCCCAAATTAAGGAAGCAAGTTAGTTTTCTAACATGAGGGGGAGACATGATAAACAATTGAGAAAAAGTTACGCAGAATGAATTATGATTTGTACATCTGGATCATTGAATAAGATAATATGAACTTGAAGTTCATAAAAGATAATTCATCTGCCATATATTGCAAAGTATGTCAGAAGTATTTGCTGACCCAAAGAAAGTATCTATATTCTCAATGCCAATGCTCATATTAGAATAAGTCCTAAAAGGACAAAGTCTATGGTACGTTTAAAGCATATAGACAAATCAGTTTCAATAAAATTCTTGATAAAGAAGATGAGCAAATGATCAAAATGATCATAATAAGGAGGCAAGTGATCTAGAAGATCAAATGATATAGCACTTCATAAAATCACAGGAGAGGTTCAGGTACCTGAAAATATAAATGAAGGATCTTTATGTTATGTCTTTATGAAAAAAATATTGGAACCGATATAAAATATTCGTGGACGACATTTATCATAGCGCTAAGTATACATGAGGATCTTAAGTCTATCGAATACAGACACAAAAATATTGGCCAAATGGAAGAGTCGCAATTCGAACATAATTGATTTCATATTAAAGACATATAGCTTTGGACATGCAGTTCAAACACTTGAAAGTATAAAGTTATTGGTGTGTACAACCACTTTTATCTATCTTATATTTCTAGCATGACATAAAACTTGATATGCATCTAAAGTCTATTTATATGGCTTATATGACAATCCCTCAAGGATTTAAATTGCTTAAAGCGTATATAATTCTTGGTCCTGAAGTACCACATCCTAAGTGCAATTTGTGCACATATATATATATCTTGTTATAACTATATGCATGATAATGTGATAGCAAAAATTTTTACCTTTACAGAGATATTGAAAAGATCATCCCACGGCATTATATGAAGACATTATAATATCTATCAAGAATGATGATTTCAAGGTGAAACAAATTCGTTCAAGTTAATATGGTTGATTTATTCATCATATTTCTACCAACGATCTTTTGAAGATGGTGCACAATATTGGAATGTGAAGGCTCAAAGATGTGAATTGATGCTCTCATCAGGGGGAGTTAATAGGAGTTGTACTCTTTTTCTCTTACAAGGTTTTGTCCCGCTGGGTTTTTCTTGCAAGGTTTTTAGCGAGGCAACCAAAATGCGTATTGTTAAATATGTTACTCTTTTTCCTTTACTAGAATTTTTTTCCACTGAGTTTTATTTTAGTTAAGGTTTTAATGAGCCACATTATCTGTTGAATAGGCATTGAAGGGGGAGTGTTATAAATAGAGTATTATATAAGGTGAATGTCTATATTTTATAGAGATTATTGGGACTTTACTTGGTAGCTAAGTCACTTTTTTCCTATAAATAGAGGGGTTCTATTACATTGTAATTCATCCCAAAGCAATAAGAATTTTTCCTCTATACTTTTCTTTGTAATATTTTATTATTTTATAATAGATTGCATATATATTTTTAAGTAGTCAATACATAAACTTAAATTCCGATTGATATAAGACGAGAAGAAGGGAAAAAAGGGATGTTATTATGGTAGAATTGAGAAAGAAAATTTTTGGTATATTTGTCTTTTGTTGCACTTTACATGACATTGTTCACACTTCTTGGACATCGAGCTGCATTATTTTTCAATATTTACCACTACTTTATTCTTGCTATTATAGTTGTTGATCTGTTTCAAATATTAAATCGCAACTAAGTTCATTATCTAGAAGCCATTAAGCCCCCATTTGGCCAATAGATTTTGCCAAGTTTTTTCTAAAAAAAATTTGGCAAAACTTGTTTGTTTATAAATTTTATCCATATTTTAGTAGATTTTAAAAATAAAAATTTTAAATCCCAAAACTAGCTTTATTACTTGGCCCAAAATATTACTTTTTAATTTTTTAAGAATTTCAAAAATTACACCAAACTTTTATATTTTATAAAACGCCACCATCTATTGTGACCCAACTAATCCACCAGCTAATTACTATTTTTTTTGGATTGATGGATTTTGTAATATTAATGTAATTTGGCAAATTGTAGTAGCTAGTGATTGTGTTATTAGCAATTGATATTAAAATATCAGGTTACAGTTTTAGGATAGTGTATTATGTAGTTCATTATAAAATGATAAGTTTGTGTCAAATTTACCTATGTTCAGGACTATGGTTGTCAGTGGCAAGCTAAGAATTTTTCAGAGGATATTCAAATTTGAAAGAAGCGAATACCTATTGCAAAGTTGTTGGGGAGCTGAAATGTTTAATGCAAAAGCTAGTTTTCTAAGTTTTTTTTTTTTTGGTAATTATAAGCTTTCATTAATAACCAAAAGTAATATGTACAAATCAGTCAGTCTTTATAACTCAGTCTGTTTCTCTCATCTCTATTATCAATATTCACTTCCATACTAAGAGCCTTTGTTATCAATATCTATTGCAACCTAGGAAATCTATATTTTTGAAGTAGTATCTTGGTAGTACTATTGGCTCGAACATGACAAGTATATCAATCTCTCTAGCCATTGATTCGCAGGTACTATCCTTGTTGGCCCAAGAAAGAAAATAGTTTTGAAGATTGACAAAGGAACTCCGAGATGAACCAGGTCCATCACAGGTGACATAGACCAGCAGAGTTAAAGGCACATGAGATGCACATGCATGAGATAAATGTATTCTGGTAAAACTGAGATATCTTCTGATCGAAAAGATTGCAAAAACGAAATTGGAGAAGGACTCCTTATTCAATAAGAAAAGAATCTAAGATAATGAAGGATTTAGGAGTTGAGTTTGACTAGAACTCTTTCACCAAGGAAGATTAGCATTAGGGTTCTAGTTAATTTCTTATCTACTAAATCCTATATATATTGCAGAGTGTTCTTATTGTAGAGAGACGCACAAAAAAGAAATTTATCAAGAATTGAGAGCAAAATTCGTGAAGATATTTTGCAACCAGTTCGAGCCAAATTGTAGAGTGCGAATCTGGAGCTACTTGAACCAGCTAGAAGAACTAGTTCCATCTGTTGTCTTTTAGTCTAGTTTATTTGTAGTAAGTGATTACAAATTGTACCTTTCAGCTTTATCTTGAAGTAATTGTAATAGGTACTGAGTGTTCAAGTTATAGTTAACTTGAAGTTTGTCACAAATAGCTAGAGGCTAGTTTGCCACAAAAGGGTTAGAGTTAATTCTTAGGTTTACAAAAGAGTTTATTTTGTAAATGTTGTTTGGCTCATTGTTGTAGTGAAGTGTTTGGAGAAAATCCTACTGAGTAGTAGGTCGTGATTTTTTACCTTTTGAGCCAGGTGTTTTCCACGTAAAAATCTCTATGTTCTTTACTTCTCTGCATTTATTATTCCGCAACAGTACGAGTTGGAAAACATAGAAAACCAAATCCTTCTATAACGACAACACTTGAAAATTGGACTCCCCACAAATCACACCCCCTCTTGTGTGGTATTGACGTATAAAAAATCAATTGATATCAGAGCGGGTTATCCTTGAAGAGGCTAACACCTTAGGAAAAGATCAAGATGAGTGCACCACCTGAAAAGTGTAAAGAGAAATCCACCACTAGGCGATGATCACTTGCAGATGACTGATGGATTCTTCAAATGTGGTAAAAAGAACCACATGATCAAGAACTGTCCTATGTGAGAAGTCGAGTGGAAAAAGGAGAAATCTGAAAAAAGGAACAGGTTCATGACAAGAAGAACTACAACAAAAGGTCATCCAAAGCAATGGTTGTTGAACGAGCTCTTATAGCAGTTCGGGAATCTGAAGATGAACTTGATGAAGAATCCGAGACAAGTTTTCTGGACCTTAAGGATAAAATTAAACTCCTTTATAAATATATACTATTTGAATTGTTGCTAATTTTAATTGATGAATCTAAGAATATAAGTTCTGTAAAAGAACAGCTATAAAAAGAGTGTAACTTTTTAATAGCAGAATGCAAAAACCTAGAAATAAATATTTGTAAAACTGAAAAGGAAAATAATACATTGAAGAACCAGGTTCATGCACTTGATACAACTGTCTTAGAACTTAGATCTGAAAATCTAAAATTGAAGTTAGGAACAGGTAAATAAATAGCTAGTGACACACAACTCTCACTAGAAAAGGATCTAGGAAAGGTAAAAGATGAGCTTTATAAAAAGGATGAACTGGTAAGAACCTTGAAGGAGGACTTGACTAAGGTTAAGCATGAGCTAGATAGAACTTGTAAATGGAACAGGTCCTCTGATGCACTTTCATGGCTACAAAAATATCACAGTAGCAACAGAAGAGGACTTGGCTTTGGGAACTCTAAACCTAAGTGGGATCCCAAAGGCAAGTACCTCACACTCCCTGAGAACAAGATTTGCACACACTGTGGTAATACTGGTCACTATAAAAGTGAATGCACTGCAAAAGAGAAGGCAAGTCAGAAGAACAAAAATTTTGTTCTAGGGAAAAATAGGTTGTCAAGTTGGGCTAAAAAGAATGTGATTTATCCTTTTGCCTATAGAACGGGACCCAAACTAGTTTGGGTTCCTAAGACTAACACTTGATTTCCTTTTGCAGGTTCAAGTGAATGGGAGAAACTAAATATGGTACATGGATAGTGGCTGCTCAAAGCACATGACAAGAAGCAAGGACCAATTCCTTTCACTTGAGAACCTCAAAGGAGGTAATGTCTCCTTTGGAAAGGGGAAGAAAGGTGAGATCATTGGGGTTGATAAGGAACAAGATGATGAAGAGATTGGACTAACAAGAAACTCAAATGATGAAGTCACAGCCCATCCTGAAGCAGCATCACAGGATGGAACAGGTCCTTCCACCTAGGGCAACGTGACAGGGGGAACTGACTAGAGAGGAACCGATCCTCAAACCTCGAGGGAACCTGTCCATGAACCTATTCCTCAGTAACAAAACCAAGAAGAAAAATCCAAATAAATTGACACTCTTATTGCGACATCCACAAAATTGGATATGGATGAACCCGATTCATCTGTTGATCAGAAGATGTATAGGGGAATGGTTATCTCTTTATTATATCTCACTGCTAGCAGACCTGACATTGTTTGTAGGCCTTTGTGTTGGATTCTAGGAAAATCCAAAAGAGTCTCACTTGACTGCTGTCAAGAGGATCTTGAGATACCTAAAAGGCACCACTGACATTTGTCTATGGTATCCACAAGGTAGTAATTTCAACTTAGTGGGATATGATGATGCTGATTATGCAGCTTACCTCAGGTATGACAAAATTTCTTAGCTCATGTCTTGTGTCTTGGGCCACCAAAAAGGTAAAATTCTGAGGGCTTATCTACTGCTGAAACTGAGTGTATTGATGATGCCTCATTTTGTGCTAAATATTGTAGATCAAACAACAATTAATGGATTGTGGGATTGATGTAGGTTGTATCACTATCTTTAGTGAAAACACTAATGCAATTAGTATGACCAAGAACTTGGTTCATCACAAAAAAATTAAGCACATAGATGTTAGACATCATTTTTAAGGGATAATTATAAGAAGGGATTGATCACTATTAAGTTTTATGCTACTAATAAACAGATTGTTGATATCTTTACAAAAGCACTGAGTAGAGAGCATTTTTAAAGGAATAGGTTACTATTAGAGATGATTAATATCACCTAATTGAACCAGTTCAGAATGTACATGAAAAAAAAGGAAAAATAAGAAGGAAAAATGAAAAAAAAAATCGCTAGAAAATCAGGAATTTGCGTAAATAATCATATTAACAATTGCTCAGTCTCATACAGTAAAAAGTATACTCTTATGCCATGTTTGATATGACTTACTGGTCACTAATGAGATTTTTCCTATCTCTGCAAATTGAGGCTTGATCAAGACGATTCTGAAATGATGAACCTGGTTCATCGTGCTGGTTCATCTGAAAAGCGAGGTATGTTTTGTACACTCTGCACAGTTTGAAATACTAATAATTAAATCATGAGCAGAACTTTGCCCAAACTCAAAATCTTTTCAAAACCTATGTAGTTGACTTTGAACCAGTTCCGTTTCAACAAGAATCCTCACCAAATTAAAATACCTAGATTCTAGGGAAGCCTTAACCGTCAATTCAAAACTAAAAGTTCATTCAAGACATCCCCTCCCTTACAAAACCATTCCCAATTTTTTGATGACTCAGGTAACATCTGTCCCAAGTCCTTCTTCTGAGGTCATCTCTGATGTTGTTGAAAAACTTAGAAAATACGTTCATACTGGTTGGGTCTGTAACAGATGTGAAGTTACCGGAAACAATAAGAATAGGTGGTAAAAATTAAATAAAAAAAAAGGAGTGAGGGAGTATGGACTAATGAGAAAGGGAAAAGAAAAAGAAGTGGCTGATTCTTCACCCACCTCTAAATCTTTTAGAATGGCTATTTGTTGAGCTGAGCCAGAAAAGGAGGAAGAAAGTAGCAAGAACACAGGGGGAAGTGAATCAGGAGAAACCGCTGAAGGGTTAGTAAATTTAGGAAAGGTACAGATGAACCTGGTTCATCTACTTAGGAAACCCTGGCGGATATGTTGAAAATGTTAGGCGATAATTACAATCCAAAGAAGAAAAAAACTCCTAAAGCTCAAACATCTGGAACAACAAGAGAAAGTAAGAAAAGAAAAGCTGCTTCTTCTGAGACTTCTAATATTTCTCTTCCAAGAGGAAGAACTACAAGGAGCAAGTTAAAGCAAAGTGAGGACGAGTTGAAGAGAGCTTTAGAGGAGAGTAAGAAGAAAAGAGTGGAAAAAGGGAAAGAAAAGGTTGTTAAGCCTATTGAGGCTGTTGAAGTGGATGAGATGGACCTCATCCATTAAAGTGAAAAATTGGCAGAGGTAGAGGTTCAGACTCCAAAGCCTAAGAAATTCAAGACTTCCTCAAAGAAGTCTTCATTTGTTTCTAAGTCTGCTGAACCATCTATCTCGGCTAAACGAACCAGGTCTGTAGTTCTTCCAAGCCTTAATTTCCTATCCTGCCTAGAACTTTCAGTGACCCAGATTCAGAATTTTTTGTTTGTTGATCATGTTTTAATTATTTTTGTTTCATTTTGTGGATTGTGACAGAATCGTATTCTCTCTTTCAATGAAATCTGATGCTTTTTGCTCTGATTCAGTATCTCTATTTTTTGATAGTTAAGTTTCCCAAGTGGCCATGAGTAAGTGTTAAAAATTTGGGATTCACACTTCTTTTTTTTGCAGCTTTTCGATGATCCCAAAAGGGGAAAGATTAGTTGTGCTCTGAACATGTGATATTTATAACCTAATGAACCTGGTTCTTTATGGTAAATGCTTAATACTCTAATATGTTTCACTGTTGGACTAAGATGAAACAGGCCTAAAGCAAAAGGTTTGTCATCATCAAAAGGGGGGAATTTGTTGGCCCAAGAAAGGAAATAGTTTTGAAGATTGACAAAGGAACTCCGAGATGAACCAGGTCCATCACAGGTGATATAGACCAGTAGAGTTAAAGGCACATGAGATGCACATGCATGAGATAAATTATTCTGGTAAAATTGAGATATCTTCTGATCGAAAATATTGCAAAAACAAAATTGGAGAAGGACTCCTTATTCAATAAGAACAGAATCTAAGATAATGAAGGATTTAGGAGTTGAGTTTGACTAGAATTCTTTCACCAAGGAAGAGTAGCATTAGGATTCTAGTGNGTTTATTTTATAAATGTTGTTTGGCTCATTGTTGTAGTGAAGTGTTTGGAGAAAATCCTACTGAGTAGTAGGTCGTGGTTTTTCACCTTTTGAGCCAGGTGTTTTCCACGTAAAAATCTCTGTGCTCTTCACTTCTATGCATTTATTATTCCGCAACAGTACGAGTTGGAACACATAGAAAACCAGGTACTTCTATAATGACAGCACTAGAAAATTGGACTCCACACAAATCAGCCCCCCTCTTGTGTGGTATTGACGTATAGAACATCAATCCTTATGAGCAAACAACATGTTGTTCCTTTCCATCCAAACTGCATACACATATTTTGTAAACACCATCTTCACTAATTTTGCCTTCTCAGTTTCCCTTTTGTGTTCTGCTTAATCTATTGTTGCATCTGACTCCATGTATTCATATTCTCCCAAGTGATTTGTATCCACTGCATTAGACTCTTCCAAACTTGTCTTCCAACTGAACATTCTGCAAATAGATGATCTCTGGTTTCAGCTACCTCTTTACACACGACACAACTATTTTCTACTTGAATCCCCCAGCTTTCCAGTCTTGTAGAAGTTAGCAGCCTATCTTGTTGTTGTAGCCATGTTATAAACAGTGCTTCTGGTCTTGCTTCATTGCCACACATGATGTTTTTCCATGTAACTTTAGGTAACTCCCTAACCATTTTCAGATAGATGCTTCTGATCATGCTTTTTTTCTTCAAGTATTCTGGTTGTGCATTTCTCAGTCCATCTCTTGCTTTGAGTATTTTCTTGACCATCCAGGTAGCTTGCTGAGGGATAGTCATACTCTCCAAAGTTTGTTCTTTTTGTGTAACACTCATGAATCCACTTAATCCACAAAGTATCTTTTTTGTTCTTCAAATCCCAACAAGTCTTTATTATGATTGTTTTGTTCCACAGTTTAAGATTTGTGAGATTTAAACCTCCCGTTGATTTTGGCATGCACATCTTACTCCAAGCTATAAGTGACTTTCTGGTAATTTTATTTGTTCCTGACCATATATAGCTTCTGCAATTTCCCTTGATGGCTTTTATCACCTTAGCAGGTATGATAAACAGTTGTGTCCAATAGGATTGAATACCAAACAACACTGACTTTACCAATTGCACTCTCCCTGCATATGATAACTTCTTGGCTATCTATAATGATATTCTTGCTGTGATTTGGTTATTAGAGGCTGCCATTCTACCAATTTCAGTTTTCGAGTAGCTAGTGGGATTCCTAGATACCTGAATGGTAGCTCACCTTGACTATATCCAATTACTTGTTCAATTTCCTGCTTGCTTTCTTCTAAAACCCCACCATAATATATAACACTCTTGGATTGATTATCCTGTAACCCTGAAACACTTGTGAATATACCAAAATTTTCATGTAGAAGCCCCACTGATATTTTATCTCCCTTAGCAAAAATGAGAAGGTCATCTGAAAAGCACAGATGTATGATGCTTATCTTAGAATAATTTGGATGGTACTTAAATTGTTTCTCTTCTTTTAAGGTATTGAGACTTCTACTCAAATACTCCATAACAATAGCAAATATGAAATGAGACATTGGATCTCCTTGACGAAGTCCTCTGGCAGCATCAAAGGGTGGTGTTGGCTCTCCATTTATAAATATATAGTAAATAACAATAGTAACACAATTCATCACCTATCTGATAAATTTTTGAGAAAAATTCAGTTATGTGAGCATTTGTTCCAAAAATCTCCAATCCACTGTATCATATGCCTTCTGAATATCAACCTTAATCATACATCTAGGTGATATATGCTTTTTTGTATAGGTCTTCACCAACTCATGTGCCATTATCACATTATATGCTACTCTCTTTCCTGTGATAAATCCTGATTGAGTTTCAGTGATAATAGATGTTATCACCTTCTGAATTCTGCCAGCAAAGACCTTTTCTATGATCTTGTATAAAACTGTGCAGCAGGAAATTGGCCTATACTCCTTGATTGTAGAAGGATTGACTACCTTTGGTATCAGGGTGACTGCTGCACATTTAATTCCTTTATACATTCTTCCTGCTGTAAAGAACTCTTGTACAACTTCAATGATTTCATCTTTAATGAATGTCCAAGCTCTCCATCCACACCCGGAGCTTTGTCATCTCCTATAGTTTGGAGACCTGAATAAACCTCCTCCTATGTCACTTCTTCACAAAGTTGAAGTTGTTGGGTATGAGTCAGTGCATTCCCTTTTCTCATGATTAGCTTGCTAACTGTTGTCACATTCTGCAAAGCTGCTCCCATAAGTGACTTATAAAACTGTATTATCTCTATCTTGATATCTCTTGCTTCTGTTAATCTGCACCCACTTGAGACTCTAACTCTAATATTTGTTTCTTATGTTTTCTATCCTTTATAATAGCTGAAAAATAGTTTGTATTAGCATTTCCAAGTTTGATACACCTTGCCCTGGCTTTTTGTTGTAGCGAACTTTCTTCTATCATTGACCACTTCTCAAGTTGGCAGATAGTCTTCTTTTCTTCCATTGATAACTCATCTAAGATTGATGCCTTAGCTTGAGTTGTATTTCTTGAAGATCCTCTCTTGCTTGAGTAATTCTTGCTGCTACACCCTTGAATTCAGTTTCATTTAATCTTTTCAGCTTCTCCCTTAATTCCTTCCGTTTAATCCAGATGTTCCTCATCTTATGTGAGTGATATCTTTGCTTCCAGTTTTCCTCCACTAGGTGAAGAAAATTCTCATGAGTTGCCCATACATTGAAGAACTTGAATGTTGTTTTGGTCCTTAGCTCCCTCACATTTGTGGTTATCATAGGACAGTGGTCTGATATATGTGGAAGTTTGTACTCATTCAGCAAATGACCATATTTTAACATCCATTCAACATTTCCAAAGGCTCTATCTATTTTGCTCCATATTTTATCACCCCCCTTGTTGCTTATTTGTCCAAGTATAATAGTATCCTTTACATGTCAATTCATTCAACATCAATTGTTGAATACATTCTGTGAAATCCTTTATCTCATGGCTAGTGACTGCTGCTCCTTTCAATCTATATTGTGGACTTAAGTAGAGTTGAAATCTCCCCAAATGATCCATGGTTTAGATGTTGTTTGGGCCAATATGCTCAATTGTTGTCATAACTCTCTCCTCTGCTCCACTGTATTGTAGCCATATACTATTGTCATTTCACACTCAATTTGTTGATTCCTGCTCACCACTGAACAATGGATAAACTGTGTTTCCTTCTTCAGAACTTCAATCTTGTAAGAATTAGTATCCCAGACCACCCAAATCTTGTCATTCTGTACATACCTGTAGTTATTCTCAAATCCCCATCCCGGGGCAATTTTATTATAGATTACTTGAGCTCTATGCTCTGTCACCCTTGTCTCCACTAATCCTGCTACTTTAATTTTATTTTCTTTGAGATACTTAGCTAACTCTTTATGCTTATATCTCTTATTTATCCCCCTCATGTTCCATACTAACCATGTCATTATTGATGACATATAAATCCTCCACCTATATCATCTTCACATTTTTGGAGCTCAAATTTATTTCTCACATGAATGGTTGCTTCAATCAGTTGCTTCACAGGTCGACCATTAATTTCTTTTGCTGCCTTTCCTTTTAATAAATGCTTCTCTTTAGAATGTGGACTCAATTCCTCTGTATCCACTTTCTCTATTGGCTTCTGAACTTATTGATTGGCTGCTGTAAACTGATTTCCCTTCTTCTCATCATTAGTTTCAATTGCATCTCTTTTATATTCCTTGGGTACCTTGGTTTGCACCATTTTCTTAGAGCATTGCTTCCTCTTTTGAACGTTGTTATTTCTTTGTTCCTCATTCTTCACATCTTTCAGTTTCTGCTTTGCACAATTATGTCCCATCATTAAGCATTCCTCATAATAGTCTGGCTTCAATTCAATATAACTGATTGTTGAAATGTTTTCCCTGATGGATTAAGTACAGTTACTTCATCTGGTAATGGTTTGGTAACATTGACCTCTATAAGCATCCTGGAAAATGATACTCTGGTTTGTTTTGCTGTGCATTCATCCGCATACTTTGGCACTCCAATTGCACTATCTATCCTCCTCAATAAATCTCGGCTCCAGCAATTCATAGGTAGGCTAGGAAATTTAACCCACAAAGGTAGTTCTGTAAGAAACTCAGCATTGAAATCAAACTCAGGGCATCATTGCTTCAAGATCATTGGCTTGTTATTTATGCTATATGGTCCTGCATACTGCACTTCATTCAAATCATCTATCGACTGGAATTTAACAATATAATACCCTTGTTCATGATAATACACTTCAGGTTCAGCTACCATATACCAATTTTGAGCCACATACCGTTTCATATAGTTATATCTTCGCGTTTCCCCTATCACATAAACTACTAATGCAGCTTTCTACTTATCAGCTTCCCTATTTGTTTCTTCCTTATCAAGCTTAACTATTAGACTTCCATCAATCAACTCTGGTGGTATGTAATCAAGTGACATACCGTTAGTTGCTGCTCGATTTCGATTGAATAGCCCAGGCCAAGTTCTGTTTGACTCTTGTCCCTTTGAAGTCTGCTAAGGTTTCCTCAGATCTGGTTGTTTGAGCTGTGTTGGTTGTTGTTCTTCAGTAATTCCTGGCAATTGCAGTTGCAGAGGCTCACTTATGTTCAATATCCTAGCTCCAGTGGTCATTTTGCTTGTCGAAATTAGCGAAGACAAGGGTGGAAATTGAGTTGCTAATGGTGTAATCACTCTTTGTTCACTTCCATTTCTGAGTTTCTCTCTTAATCTACACATAGCACTACTGTATAGGAAAGTTGGGATCTTTGATTTGTGTTCTTTTTTTTTAGAATTAGCTGGCTGAGTTGTGCTAAGCTAATGATTTGTAATTGCTTTGGTGATTAATAACAAGCCTAATTAATTACCCCAAAAAATAAATTGAAAGAAGTGAAAAAAAATTTCCGATAAAGGATGTTTAATATGTGTTATATACCTCTAAAACGTAATATTTTACCTATATACACAGTGCAATTTTTCGACGAAGAGTGAACTGACCACCCTTATGATCATGTGGCGTCGCCACTGATGATTGTGATAATGATAATGAATAGCATCGATGAAGGTTCTGCATATACATGATTAGTAAGTTTGTTTGTTGGGTATTTTTGATAGTTTTTATAACTTATAGGTATAAGTCATGTTTCGTATTTTTATTTTTTTTTAAAAGTGAAATATATTTTGGAAAATGATGTTCAACAAATTTTCATTTTCAAACCAAACTTCACCCAAATTAAATTTTTATAATTAATTTGACGGAAAAGGGTTAAAAATGTCACTAAACTATTGGAAAAGGTTTAAAAATACTCTTCATTCATCTATTGGGCTAAAAATACCCTTCCATCTACCTTTTTGGTTCACTTATGCCCTTTGACTGTTAGGTCAATAGTGAATTAAGAATAATAATTATTTAAATTCACGTGACAACTTCTTATTGGTCTAAATTAAATCATCTAAGCTATCAGAAAGATCCACTCATATCTACTTGTTTTTCGGACTAACCCGCCCCAAACACTAACCCAACTCGGACAAAAATTTCAACTAAAAAAAAAATATTATTACTTTGAATGCTCCACCCATAGTATTATACTTATCAATTTTGAATGCTAATTTCAGTTTTTCATTCTGCCATTCACAAAAGAGCTTAATTAATTTCTTTGAATCATATTATCTTTCTGGACAAGTGAGATATGTCGACCATGTTTGGAACAATGGAGGTCAATCTTGTCAATGCTCGCGGTCTCAAAAATAGCGAACTCTTTCGTGGTGTTATGTTGGAATCCACCCCAAGAAACTTCAGTAATTATTTTTTTTCTTCCAATAAACATAATAACATATGAGTAGCAAGAGTTGAAAACAAACTAGAACACTGTCAAATGGACATAAAAGCTGAGTAGTTCGGTGTTAACATTGACTTTGTGAAAGGCTTGAACAAACCTTGACTGATACAGTAAAAATTTACAGACATATGTAACTCAATTGGTTAGAGATAGTGTGTTGATAACGTATTAAGAATTATAGCTCATTTATTTGGATCGGAAAAACGGGTAAATTTGAAAATCAATGGCTAACGCTAAGCTATTTTGAATGATTTTTATATTATTCTTTTTGGGCTTTGGATAAATGTATACAATCTTTTTTGAATTCTTTGTCCAATACAGGCACAGCTGCTTAAAACGAAGTGAATTAAATCATACAGTTGTGTAGCTCAGCAATACATTTTATATATATATATATATATATATATATATATATATATATATATATATATATATATATATATATATATATATATATATATATATATATATATATATATATATATATATATATATATATATATATCCATTAGTACTTTGGTAGTTCCATTTGTAGCTACTATATTTTTGAATGTGCTTGTTAGGTTTTAACCTCGTAGAGTCGCTCTTCAGTCTCTCATGACCTTATTCTAAAGCTATTTAATGCATTCAGTAATTCCTTACCATTTATTTGTTCTATAACAATTAAGAGCATGTTTGAAAAGCCACTTTAGATTTGGGCGTGTAACTACATAGTTTGACATATTTATTTGGCCAATAATTACTTGGTCAGTATGAAATTGGATGTAATTGGAAGGGTGTAATTACACTTTCTAATTCTTAAGGGGAGGTGAGAATTGGTGGTAATTACACTATGTAATTACAAGGTTGCTTTTTAGTTTCTTTTCTTTTTGTTTTTATTTAATTTACTTTCTTTATAACTTTTTATTTCTATTTTTTTAATTTTTTAATTTTATTTTTACTTTTTAATTTCTTTTGAAATTTTAAAATATATTTTTCTTTGTACATTATTTATCTTTTAGTTCTCTATCTTTACTTTTTGTGATTCCATGTAATTGCTTATATTTTATTTATTTTATTATTCTATTTTTTGAAATTACACCTCCTAATATTAGAAATAATGAGTCATTAACAAACTTGACATATAATGAGTAATGTAGTTAAAGTGAAATTTCGTTGTTGAATATGGTTATATACTTATTATGTTTTCTAATCTTAAGTTGTAGTGGAACTTACTATTATTATGTTAGAATTTGACATATGTTAAACTATTTTTTTTTTTTTTGAATTTTGAAATTGTGTTATATTTATAGCTCCAATTTACTTATTTTAGTAGTATTACTCCACATAGCATGTTGTTCATTTTTTAGTTAGAATTGAGAGATTAGGTTTGTCAAATATTTGAATAATGCTACGACATTATATTTATAAATATTAATTTATTTTATCAAACATGAATNATATATATATATATATATATATATATATATATATATATATATATTATTTTTACAATATTAGTTATAAATATATGATTACTAGTTAATGCGTATTCACGAAAAAATATACATCTTAAATACCAAATACAATATCATTTATACTTATAAAAATTTATAGGCATATATTTATATATTAACTTTTAAGTTTTGATTATTACTTCATTTAAAATTTAATTTAACTGTATAATTACACTTGCGCAATCAAACAGTAAACTTGTAATTACACTATTACAAACAAATATGTCATCGTAATTACACAACTGTATAATTACTAGGTTGTATAACTACCACCTAGTAATTTTACCAATTCCAATTGCCTGGTGACTTTCCAAAAGTAGACCCTAAAAGAGCTGTTAATTATACAATTTTACCCTCCCAAATCGGCCAGCAGATCTTAAATTCGGATAAAATATAGTAGTAGAAGCAATAGTTTAACATAAATAATATGTATAACTACTTTGTGCAAAAAGCTTTATACAGTTTGGAACACGAAGGTTAGGGGTGAACATGGATCGGGTTTATTCGCTTTTTATCACAACCAAACCAAACCAATTATATCGATTTGTATTGGTTCGATTTTGTCGGGTTTTTCGGGTTCTTTTATTACATAAATATTATTTCAATCTTACTTTGTTAAATTTTTTATAAGTAAATATATGTTTAGTAAAATTAGAAAATTTGACAAACGTATGATCTATTAACATATTCTTAAGGGAGAATTTTCTTAGTAATATATGATAGTTATTTTTTTTAGTCGTCTGACAAAATAATTTTTTGTTGATATACACTTTCAAGGTAACTGAATTTAATAATTAAACATAAATCAATATGATACATATATAATAGTATGTTCTATTAAATTTTAGATTATCAAAATACCACTTCAAATTCGAAAAAAATATAAGAATTTAATAGATCTTGACATATGAATATGGAAGAACAAAGAGATTTGATGCATTTCACTGACATTTGATAAGAAAGTGACCGTACAACCCACTATTTAAAGATAATAAAGATAGAGCATTTCATATTTTACTAAATATTACATCCCATAAGAGAATTTTAAATGTTTCTAGACATTTGTTTTTTAAAGAAAAGTCTTAAAACTATATATAAAAATTATATATTTATATGCCGCTTTGGTTCGGGTTTTTTTACTTGGTTTAGTTTGACTTTTCGATTTGATAAGATAAGTCCGCTTTTTTAATCGGTTTGATTTGACTTTTCGATTTGGTGCGATTTTCCGGTTCGGTTTGTACACCCTTAATGAGGTTAATGCCCCCCTTGGTTCGGATCTTTTGATATAATCAAAATGAAAAGTACTACATCAACAACACAACCGATATAGTTCCACAAGTAGGGTATGAGAAGGATAGTGCATACACAGACCTTACCCTAGGTAACGAGGATGTTTCGATAATACTCCTATTTGCTTTCAAAAGAACCGAGTCACCCAAGTATAGAAGCACACAATCATCATTACTACTAAGCCATGGACCTTCAGAATAATTAAAGCATCTCTTTCCCACCTTTAGAGAATCCTATGAGTTTTAACACCCAGTATTGTGTCATCCAAAAGAAGTTCAAAAAATATGTCAAATAGAATGAGGGAATTAACATTCAATGAGCTAATAAATCTCATATGGCAAGTAAATTTTCAATGCTCTGCTGGGAAAAACAGCCTTTATTGCCCGAGTAAATAAGTTTATCATACAGAATTAAATTAGAATACATAAGACTGAGCTATTATTAAAAATGAATGGTGACTTTGGCTTCTGACGCTCGAAAAACAGAAGTCATAGATGTATCAGATAAAAGGTTAAGCTGGGGAGAGCGCGTTGCACAATGATTTGTATGCAGTGACACAAGATTTGAATTTCTCTTCTGCTGCTGCCTGCACAAATGCAATAACTTACCTTGTGAGGACTCTTGAGAATAAGATAATGAGTAGCTAAATCTTAGAACAGAATAATAAAGTTCCAATACACAGGCATTCACACCGAAAAAGAAGGATAGGCTAATGCATTGCGCTTTAGAAGATCTTTAGTACAAAGCAAGTTACATCTGTAATTGGCAGTCTTCTACTTCCTCCTCCCGTCCCTCCCTCCCTCTGACTTGCACTCGCAAATTCGTTGAACATGCCAATAGTTATTTCAGTTTTTAGATGAGTGAATTCATTCTGGACTAGAAATGCCTCAGGACAGACAACCATGCTAATGCCTCTGTTCAGATGTCGAACCTGGTTCTTTCACGAAACTAAGGTGACATCGGAATGAGCTCCATAGCTCACTCTCACCACAATTAAGACCAAAGAACAACAAACTAACAGTCTTTCCAGATTGCCTTTTACAAGGTAAATACACAAACAGCAACGCTGTGCCAAATAGCTGCTATATATGTTGCTTCAAATTCATGACATGTTTCTCTCTCAATGAATCCAACTAACAGATGATGCATTGCTTGAAACTAAAGGAAGCAGGAATCCCTCTATGGATCACCCTTGTCACATTTACATTAATAACAAAATCAACCATTTATCTAGCAACAGTTTCTACAAGCCAGATCCATGAACAAACTTCGGTATATTTCCTTTGGACCTCCTATGAAATGCTCCTCTTTTAATATACGCTAGAAGAATATAACTGGTTACAAGGATAAGTTTATCACATAAGAGGACAAACAAAGGAATTATATAACTAGAAGCTGACCTGTGAAGGTCCTTGATGTTTATCAGGATGCCACTTTAAAGCTGATAAACGGAAACTGCAAGGAAGGTCATAATATCTCACATTAGTCTTCCATATATCTTGAGTATGGACTAGGAAGAGCACAAAAGTTTCAGAACTTACGCATTCTTGACATCCTCAATCTTCAGAGGACCTTTTGGGGGCAAACCGAGAATTATTCTTTCAGAGTAAGAACCTACATTTAAGGATCCATAATTTGATTCCCGCTCAGTCTCATGTTCAGTTTCATTATCCCATCTGCAATGCCTTCTTTCTGACCAGTCTGTTTCTTGTCTTCGGGAAAATAGGTCTTCAAAAGCAGATGATTTACCAGGCTTAAAAGACCAAGTGTACCACTTATTACCAAAAGTTGCTTGAAATACTGTCTCAGGATATTCATCAAAGTCTTCATCTAAACTACGTTTCTTCATTTTTCCTAAAAAGAATAATTAACAGGTCAATAAATTACCTACATCCTTTCGTAAATTAGTTCTCACCTGCGTATCACCATCAGTCATGTAAAGATAGTAGAGACAAACAATAAGAAAGCTTTTTGACAAGTCAAATTCCATCTTTTCTTTAAAGAAGTACAAATACAAATGTTACATTGAGCAGCTCAAAGTCTTGCAATACAACTCCTACATGGAAAAAATGTAAATCAAGGCAGGACCATCCTATTTTATGCAGCACTATAGCAGCCAACCCAACGCCAATAAGCCATTTTTTATTTGGAAGACGAGTATAGCATTTAATTCGAAAGGCCTGGTTTTCAGTATGTCTATTCATAGGAAGCCCACCAGTCCAGCTAGCAAGTGAGCAGTAAAGGAGCTTTAGGAAATACTATCCCAGCTCCAAACAAGGAGGGCCTAACAAATTAGGACAAACCACCAAAATCCAATAGGAATATATGTTTTAGTTCATCTGGAATTTCAGAATCTTTAGAAGGGGCCAAAAGTTGAAACACACTGATATTTATCACAGGGAGACATAAGAATTTTCATTAGACACTGCTAGTCAAAGCAGAGAAGCTAATAGTCAATGGAGAGTACAAGCTTACGCATCCTTCTCCTTATGCGATCTCTACGACGAGCAGCGGACTTAAATTGACTTTTCTTCTCTGAACGATCATCCCGATCCACATCCCATTTATCATTTATTGCTGAAGATTCATTCTAGTAAATTGTTCAACAAGAAAATAGCATACCATAAGTATAACAATTTTAAGGTAAAGTAAAGTGAAATGAGAATTGATTCCAATAGAAATAGAGTACTTGCATGCAATTGATCAGATACTTAAGTTCAGAAGTTGAACACATCATACCCTGTAGGCTTTAAGCCCCAAAAAGTGGACATTCATGCCTTGGACCACAGAGGAAGTTACACCAGTACACTAAAGTCGACCAAAACTTCCCATGAACACAGAAAAGGTGCATTAGGGGAGAAAGGCAAAGCATTAGAGATCTAAGAGAAAGTATACATGGGATGAGGTATAAGCTTTCACCATTGCTTATATTTTATCCATCTTTTCCTTCTATATACTAGGACTAGGTGATTCATCTTACTAAACTGAACTTGTTTTATCCTTATTAGACCTTGAGACTCGTTTTCTTTGATCATTGTATGGGCAGATGTTATAATTACACAAATGAGGAGTTCCCCAATATATCTTCCTTTAATCCTCCTAAGGAGATAACTTATTCACTTCAAAGCTGACACATGACAAGTGAGGATCCTAGACAAAAGGCTAAAGTTCCTGTGGTTGATTAGCAGAGGTTCTTAGTTCTTACGTTACAGGAACAGAGACTTCAAGCGTCAAATTCAGAAGCAGACATAAAGCAGTTTTTCCTTGGGTTGGGGGCGGGGTGGGGGGAAGATGATAAGTTGTAGAAGAAGAGAAGAATAGCTCTCGAGCTTCCCCGGAGTTCCATTCCGAAGTTAGTATTTCATGGAGATTATTGGAAAGAGAATCTGTCAGCTTGGGCTGCTGCTTGGTGGATTTTCTGTTGCACTGTTGACACCTTTATTAGTGACGGGCTGTTTGCTAGCTGGAGCCAATGCCGCAAAGGAAGAGCAAAAAACTTTTCTAAATTATTCTAAGCTCATGTATGGAGTATATGGCTGGAAAGAAATACGGAATATCAAGGGATAAAGGCTTAGTCATGATGGTATGCCTATATTAGGTTCAATATTTGCTAGGAGTCTTTTTAGTCAGTTTAGAAGTGTGTGTGTTGCTAGAGATTGTAGAAAACCTTTAGTGTTGGAGAACCTCTCCGTTATTGAATATTGGAATGAAATTGGTGCAAACAGCAAAAAATGAATAATGAGGATTCATATCTGAGCCTACTAGCTCTATATTGAAGCATAGTTTTTGTTGTTGGTTCTGAGAACACTCTTTGTTTGGTGTAAAGAAACTTCTTCCTTACATAATGATGCCCTTAGCTTCTTGGAAGAGATTCCTTACTTTAGTTGATTCTCTCAGTTGACATTTTCCTTTGGTTCACTTTTTGGAGTTGGGTAGTAATTGTTTCTTTTGTACACTGGTGCACATGGGAATGCAACCTTGGTGATAATCTAATGATATCACCTTTTATCTATCAAAACAATACAATCAACAGCCTGAAAGTTTTGGTAAAGGATGGAATACGTAGAATCTCCAATTGGGGAAGCAGATAAAGGAGGGAACAAGAAGTGGAAGAATAGCCGAACTAGTCTTCAGTGTTCCAAGATACAAAAATGGCCTCGCCTTCAATGATTAAGGTCTGTGGAGGTGGAGCAATCTAGGATGTATTCATGTATTTTTGGAAGATGTTGTCCTTGATAAATATGTAGTGTTTGGTAATTGTCATATGCTATGTTTCAACCAAAAAAGTAACAGACACCAAAAGCGGAAAATGAGAGTGTAAGTCGTCCCATATGAAAACATTTCAACTCTTATTTCATATCACTTACTTCAACTACCAAGTAAATATTACTGTCAACCTTTAATACTCAAAACGATTACCGAAATGACACCCCGTACCACTTCTAATGTTGTCTCAGGTCACCTGCCTTACGTCCAACCAAACACTGAAAAATAATTCAGCAAACAAACTAATCCAAAGAAATTATTTTAACTGAAAAGCAATTACTATCACTCCATAATAGTAACAGTTAATTTGTTATTACTAAGATTAAATTTGCCTCATCTATGAAAGGAAAGATTAATATTTACCTCAAAAGAGCTTTCAGATGCCCCATAAAAGAGAAGATTTTTCAAAGCCTTTTTTGAGTCAGCACGCTTTTGACGTGTTGCATATCTGATATAATTCTGAAAAATAAAGGAAATGTAAGAGGATAGATAAGCAAAAGAGAGCGAAAATAGAGGTTGATAGATATATAACATGGAAGAAAAAGAAATGAACAGGAAAGTATCTAACCGACCAGAGAAAAGTAAGCAAAAAATCTCACGAGGATATCGATAATCCTAAGAAATCTCACTCTCTATACTACTGGAAACTGCCAAACTGGTAAAGCTATTTACCTTAGTTGGCTGCTGACTTCCTCTAAACTCCTGCAGGAACAATTTATGAACTCATATAAGAGAAATGTAGAAAAATATTGCTTGAAATTTAAAGAAACAAGCACGGAAAATCATTGTGAATGAGAAAAAAATGCTAAAACTGAGCTCAGAAACACAACAAATTCCTAAAATATACCGGACTCGATGAACAAGCATATTGAAACTATTCTTTTGGGGATAAGGGAGTGTATTGACACTTAACATACAAACAAATATACAACAATACCACTTCCGCCCCATCGCAAACCAAGGAAACATCGAGGGGGGAAGAAGTATACTCCATTCTTGGTGGAATTTTAAGCAATTTTTTTCTAAAACCACAACGCCTACCAAGGTAACAATTTCATGGAGCCTTAAGATGTTTAAGAAGATCTTGGTGAGCCGGCACCAAGATTTTCACCGTGCTTAAATTAGAGTCATTGTGAGGTTCTGGCAGCAATGAACCGAGTTAAAGAGACGATTGACTTGATGCACGTCTCTCTTCTCTATAGCTACATTCTGCAGAGTAGAGTTATACTATACCAAAGAAGATCAAATCCTTATTGAGGACAAGATGCGGGAAGCATGACTTAGATGGTTTGGACATGTGAGGAAGAGAAGCACAGACGCCCCGGTAAGGAGGTGTGAGAGGTTGACATCGGAGGGCCTTAGGAGAGGTAGTGGTAGGCCGAAGAAGAGTTGGGGTGAGGTGATTAGACATGACATGACGTGGCTATAGTTGATCGAGGACATGGCCCTTGATAGAAATATGTGGAGGTCGAGGATTAGGATAGTAGGTTTGATAGTCTAGATAATTCATACCGGTAGTGTTAGTACGTACTTATTTGGTTGGTATTAGGTTTCTTTGAATACTTGTCGGCTTTTGCATTCGATCATCTACTATCTTGTTATGTATGTTGCTTTTATATGGTTTCTCGATATTATCCCGTCTTGTTTTCTTGTTATTATTGTGGTACCTATGCTTTCCTGAGCCGAGGGTCTATTGGAAACAGTCTCTCTACCTCCACAAGGTAGGGGTAAGGCGTACACACTACCCTCCCTAGACCCCACTATGTGGGATTATACTGGGTATGTTATTGTTGCAATTCATACATAATGATTTCCTCAACAATTAATGTATCTTTTTGCCAATCATATTTATTATTTTGTACCATTTTATTCAAAAAAGAACTTATAGGCAATGAGGCGCAGTGCTTTGCCTACACTAATACGCAGCCTAAGTGAGGCAAAGAGCATACCCTGAGCTTTTTTGAGCTTCAATGCTTAAGGGTGCCTCAAATGAGCCTTTGACAACACTGCATACACTTTACATACATCACTTAATACTTACACCATGTGCCGCCAGCCATGAAACTGGGAATAGAATATGACTTATACCTTTGATTTCTTGACCAATTCCTGCTTTCACATAATGAACTGGCCCCTAGAGATGGCTAAACGGTCTAAACAGATACGACATTTTGTGTGGGAGAATGCAAAGACAGGTGATGAGTATATCTCTGCTATGCATTATTGGCTGAGCAATTCTAGAGACTAAGGTGAAGTGACATCATTCAGTGTCCTCCAAAAATTCATCACTACCGGACGAAATTGAAAGAAAATTGTGAGCAAGCCTTGATTGTTTATAAGAGACCTTTTTTGCACCAATAAAGGGAGTGAAGAATTCCTATTAACCTATGTTACACGGACTCTCCAAAATCCTGTCACACCTGTGTCAGATCCTCCAAAATTGCACTACTTTTGGAGGATCCAACACGCCAGGCGATATTTTCAAATAGTCCGAGCAACATAGCTATTAACCAAAAGGATCAGATTTGTCTAGACCACGATAAATTGACAGCTCAAGCCTTGTTGACTTAAGAGAAGGCAAATTGGCAGATTACCATCTTCAAGGCCTCTTCCTTTGTGGTATGCGGAGAACGACAAACGAACCCATTGTATTCCCATAAATGGGGTCTAGAATGCAGAGAATATTCTGGAATATCAGAAATAAATTACTTAAATTGAGGCGATACAATTATACAGATGCTCAGACCTCTTTGCTCTCACGTAGAGGTGCTTCAGTCTGTTGGTGCAAGGAATAGAATCAGACAACTATCATCTATAAGAAAATCAACTAGAGCCAACTTGGCAAGAGATTTGGTGGCTAACTGGTGTGGGTGTAAAGCCACTAAAGATGAGTGGAGACTGGAAGGGGGCAAATGTAGCACGCCAAATTGCTGAACTATTTCAAATTTATTTAATTACTTTTAGAGATGAAGGTTTCAGTCTCTGCTGAAGTCATTTCAAAAGAACATTTTGAAGACAGGAAAAATTTAGTTTACTGATTCCACCACAAGCTGTTAACTCTCAAGTCATCATACGATACATTCACATGAAATAAGACTGCTTATTTCCTAGCTCTAAATCTGTTAAGAGGTAAAAAGCTTATGCGCTCTCCAAAACTTCTGAAGAATATAGGTGATCTACATAAGGAAAAAGCTATTGTACACATACAGAACACACAGACTGAAAAGGTTACCATCTCTTGCAAATGAAAATTTACAAGCATGAATGCCATCGTCTGCAAAAGTGCTGATGGAAGGAAATTACTCGCCTTGAAATCTCACTTTGTTACATAATTTTAGGATAAACAACCAATGAAGAGCAGCTAAACTAAATAACCTCAAGCACCTCTTGAGAATGATCACTGCACTTCAAATATGAAATAATTGCAAAATGCACAAATTTGTAAGACCAATTTTTCCCTCTTCCTGATCAAGGAACACAGAAAATGTTGAAAAAACTGAAGCTTTGCTAATTAATCCTCCTTGATTTAATAATTCATCAATCATCGGTCTAAAAGAAACAGTTTCCAACACAATAACAAAAGAAAGCAAAAAAGCTAATCTCTTTTCACTATTTAAAACCTGTATATTTCCTTTTCTCATTTCAGGATTCATTACTCAACTAGTAAATACTTTGACTAACAATGAAAATAGAAAAAATCCTACAATCTTCTCTCACATTTTACTCCAATTATAGCAAGTTCAATCAGTTAGCTACAATAACTTCAACATACATTTTTATGCAGCTTCAAAAAAAAATTCAAATAAACAAATACTGGTTCAGCCATAAGAAACAAGGAATTTACTTGTGCAGCTACAAAAAAAATCAAATAAACAAATACTGGTGTAGCTATAAGAAACAAGGAATTTACTTGTGCAGCTACAACAACCAAAGACCAAGCCTTTTTTCCATTAGTGTGTCATATGTTAATTAAACATCAATTACGGAGCCAAGAACCAGTAATATTGCCCAGAATTAATCAAAATTCTGTTTCTGGGTCCCAAGTATATTAAGGAGGGGGGGGGGGGAACGGGAAAAGCAAAAGAACTCACCGAATTCCATTTATTTTTCCATTTCTCAGAGGAAATTGAAGTGGAATGAAAAGAAGCCAAATGGGTATCTGTTGATTGTGTAGAAGTTACAACTTTTGTGGATTGAGTAAGTGCATTCTTCAGGATCAAAACGTTACGCCATCTGGGTATTACTTGCATTTTCCTGAAATGGCAGAGGTATTTTGAAAACGACCCAAAATTAAATATAAACAAGGCAAAAGAATAAGTTTTCTGAATTTTTTGTACAAGAATGATATTTATAATGGTACTTTATGCGGTAAGAAGGAAGGAGCAGTTTTTGGGGAAAACAATGTAGTATAACGCAACATCGGACCACGTTTGACGCTTCACCTTATGTTAGGGAAAAAGTATTGGCTCGCTCTTTGGGCTTTGGTCATTGGGCTTTCGGCTTTGCGCGTGCTGGGCAAAATATTTGCACAGCATCGTTAGGGGTATTTGCATTTATATCTGTTTTTTGTGTCACGTTTTAACTTGTGTCCGCTTTGCAAAAAAAATTACAAGTATACCCGCTTTTTCGCATAACTTCAGCATACGGGGCTGAAGTAGCAAAGGCAATCACGCAAAACTTCAGCATTCTAGTAGACGAGCCTGAAGTAGCAAGTATGATGAACCAAGTGTGCTGAAATTTTTGTTTGTAATTGATGAACTTGAGCATAGTAGCTGAAGTTTTGTTCTCTATTTGCTGAAGTTTTTGTTTAACTTGTGCACGTCTTAACGCAAAGCTTTTGTTTATAATTGCTGAAATTTTTATTTTTGTAACTGGCGAACTAGAGCTGAAGTTTTTGTTTTGTAACTGGCGAACTTCAGCTCTAGAGCTGAAGTAGCTGAAGATTTGTTATCTATTTGCTGAAGTTTTTGTTTAACTTGTGCACGTCTTAACGCAAAGCTTTTGTTTATAATTGCTGAAATTTTTATTTTTGTAACTGGCGAACTAGAGCTGAAGTTTTTGTTTTGTAACTGGCGAACTTCAGCTCTGATAAACATATTTATGGCAATTATCCCATGAATTGAAGTTCCATAGCAGCACCAACAACATCAGAATCAGAAGAAGAAGAAGAAGAAGAAGGAGGAGGAGGAGGAAGAGGAAGAAGAAGAAGTAGAAGAAGGAGGAGGAGGAGGAGGATGAGGAGGAAGAAGAAAAATAAGAAGAAGAAGAAGAAGAAGAAGGAGGAGGAGGAGAAAGAGGAGGAGAAAGGGGGCTTAAGTTATTTAAAAAGTGGGTACAAGTTAAAAAATTTTAAAAAAAATAGGTATAGGTTAAATGGGGGCGACCAAATAGGGCGCCCCGTGCAATTTTAACCCATTTAAGATGCAGCCACTTTTTAAAAAGGGGAAAAGACAGGAGTACCTATAAAAATTAAAATATTTACCCTGCTCTACCCATAAAAGATTTATACCCATTAAATAATTATAATTCCCTACCCATTTAATAAATAAACGCGTATCTCAAAATAACTACCTCAAGCTGCTAATGCCCTACCTATGAAAACGCAAAAGCTGCTCAAAATTTCAGAAAATTAACGCACAAATATTGAGATTTCCACCGGCATCTGTTGAAGATTTGGAGATCGGAGATCGTCACTCTAATTTGAAGATCGGAAGTATGAAAAAATAGAGCGAAGATGCCGATTCTCTTCAAAATTCGAGTTTTTCTCCTTAAATTTTTCCGATTTTGATTTCTCACAAGTTTAGCGCTCAAACTTCTGAATTTTTAGCTGAAAATTTTGTTCTCGGTTTAGAGATCTGGAAAACTGGAGGATTGAATCATAACAATTGATTTGATTTCGAAAACTTTTCTGTTGAACTTCAGTATTTGACATCAAACACTGTTGAAATTTGGATTGTCGAGATTCAATTTTTAGACATATAACTTCGGAATCATGGAAAATATACCAATTCTGCTGCAGCATAGTGGAGAATGGGATGATAACCATAATTTCATAAACTTTCATGTTGATGCAATTTTAATGAAGGCCTGTTGGAAATTCGAACAATTTCTCAGAGAAATTGTAAAGCAACTGCAAAAGGACAGCAACACAACAGTTATTCAGTATGCTATTGCTCAAGGATATCCACCAATTACAATTTACAGTGTTATGAGTGTTAGTGTTTATATGGAATTAAAAAAAAATCAAGTGCAGGGATGACAACACTCCCACTGTATGTGTCGTTTATTAAAAATACTATAGCTGCAAGCACCTCGAGTTTCGATGTTGCTACAATTTCATCAGAAATTGTACAATTTGAAAGCAGTGATGTGATTAGTTCTTTTAATGTGCAAGAAGGAGATGACACCAATATAGAAATTGATGATGCAAACATCATAACTGATCAATTTCATCAAAAAGTTGAAAAAGGACAAATTTACAAAGACAAAAATCTGGTGGCTCTTGTTATGAAACAGTATGCCGTTATAGAAAAATGTCAATATCGAGTTAATAAATCATGCCCAAAAAGGTTTGTCTGCATTTTTTCAAGTAAAAATCTATGTGATACCTATATAGTATATAAGTATGCTAAATCAGTATACTAGGCGAGTATAGAATTTTACTGGTTTGTGTGTGTGTATTTTTATCAGTAAGACATGATACCAATATAGTATATAAATATGCTAAATCAGTATACTATGCGAGTATAGAATTTTAATGGGTTTGTGTGTGTATTTTTTATCAATAGACATGATACATATATAGTATATAAGTAAGCTAAATCAATATACTATGTGAGTATAGAACTTTACTGGTTTGTGTGTGTGTTTTTTATCAGTAAGACATGATACCAATATAGTATATAAGTATGCTATATCGGTATACTATGTGAGTATAGAATTCTAATGGTTTGTGTTTGTATTTTTTTATCAGTAAAAGATGATATGTATATAGTGTATATGTATGCTAAATCAGTATACGATGCGAGTATAGAATTGTACTAGTTTGTTTGTGTTTGTTATTATCAGTAAAAGATGATACCGATATAGTATACAAGTATGTTATATCAGTATACAATGCGAGTATATAATTGTATTGGTTTGTGTGTTTGTTATTATCAGTGAAACATGATACCAATATAGTATATATGTATGCTAAATCAGTATACTATATGGGTATAAAATTGTCCTGGTTTGTCTATGCTTTTTATCAGCAAAATATGGTACTGATATAATATATAGGTATGATATATAAGTATACTATGTGAGTATAGAAATGTACGGATTTGAGTGTGTGGTTTATATCAATAAAACATGATACATAACTGTATTTGTATTATAAACAGGTATACCCTTGAATGCGTGGATGAAAGATGCACTTGGAGAATGATGTTGTTCACGGTGCCACCATCTACGTGCACAATGCTTCTTCCCCATAGTGAAAACAACATACAGAGTCATTGATTCACAAAAATACAAAGAAAACCACAAATATCCTATGATTTTGAAAACCCACTCACTATCGTATGATTTTGAAAACCCGTACTGTCACAAGCAAAAATTTCACCCAAAAATTACTATTAGACAAAGAGATAAAACGGAATCTGAAATTTAATTTTAAAATTGGAATCTGGATGCAACATTGGTTCGTATGGTTTGAGTATGGAGATTTGTAAACTGAATTGCATGCAGTGTAAATGAGGCAGACGGACTGAGGCGTTAAAGTGACGGGAATACGCTAATAAATGGGTCGGGTAAATAATTTGGATCGTATGGGTAGGAGAGGTAATTAGTTTGGGTCTTAGTATTAAAGGGTAATTAGTTTGGGTTTAATGGGTATTAAGTGAGATTTTTTCTTTTAAAAAAACTTTACATCCATAGCAAGTTGAGGTCTCCATTATTAAAATCACCATTATTGCAAGCTTAAAGAAATTGATCTTGAATTTTGAACATGAAATGTGAGTTTAAATCAAGTGAGTATTGTCGGTGTTGCTGGAAAAGTTTATTTTCTTCTTCCAACGGCTCATATACTCCATCTAAAAACCACTAATGTTGCTTGTTTGAATAAGTGGGTCTTGAATTTCAAATATGGAATGAGTTTAAATCAAGTGAGTGTTGTTGGAAAAGCTTAAAAATATTGAAAGTAATAAACTAGGTATTTCAGTTTAGCATATTATCAATGTTAACGCAGGCTTTGGCAAGCTAAAATCAAATGCATACGTTTGAATTTTAAACTCAAGCATGCCTGAAGTTGATTTAAAACGGCTAAATTTACAAATATTTGGGGGTGGGTATACGGGCAATGCTTCCAGTACCATAAACATTTGAAGTTATACTACTCTTTGATTGTATCAAAGGAATAAGGAAAGAGATTTTTACCTATCTATGCTATATTATATACTTATTTATATCTCTTATAAAATAATAGTAACATGAAAAAAGATTTGTGTACCTGCTATAGAAACAAAAGTTTTGCAAAACATGCTTCGACCAGTTGGTCTAATCCGATTTTGTCCACTACTCATTTAGCGACGGATTTTAGCGACAAGCAATATTTTGTAAATAAATAACGACGGATTAGTGATAAATTTTATTGTTTTTCGCCAAATATGCTACAAAAGATTTAGTATTAAATATTTCGATGGATTAGCAACAAAAAATTACATCCGTCGCTAAAAATTGGCACCTTTATTTACCTAAGAAAATTAGCAACAAAAATGGGGCTATAAAAATTATTAAAATATAGCGACGAATTTAACAACAAAAACTTTGTCGTTGCGTTTATTTTACTTATCAAAACATTCCAAATTTTAATTGCCACAGAAATTCGGTCGCTGGATTCTTAAAAATAAATTTGCCCAAGTTATATTAGCGACAGAATTATTTCCATCACTATTCCTTTTTAAAGTTTATCTACGGCACAGATCTGCTTACAAACTCACATTTTCTCTCTCTATCAAACTCGCCCACTTGGTCTCATCTTCAACAATGTGAGATTCTTGCTTCCGATACAATAAATTGGACGTGAATATAATAAGGCTCATATACTATGGGAACATAGATATCCAATAGAGAATAGAAGAAACTTCTAAATTGAGAAAATTTTTTTGGTGTATAACTTTTGAAATTGCCGAGAAATTCCAAGTAACATGCATTCATGACCTTCCTTCATTCTCTTTATATTTGTTCCGTAAGATTCTCAAACGAAAGCCCTTATTTTTACTATTTTTGCATTACATCATTATTCTTATCTTTGTTCAGGTATATTTCTCCTTTTTTTTCTTTTTCTTTCTCTCTATTTAATTATGTTGTAGAATTTTGATATGGTACTTCTTTTTTGACTGATACCTTGATTTTCATACTTTTGGGTCATTAAATTGATATGATTTTAGGGTTTAGATTTCAGTATTTTTTTTATTAGGGATTTAACCTAATAATAAATTGATATGATATGTTCCAGCAATAACTACATCCTTGATTTTTTTGGGAAAAGCAAAAGTACTATTGAAAATTAGTTGATGCCTTGTAAAAATCTAGTTTTGTCCTAAAAATTTCGGTATCTGCCCATTACTAGTTTGTGTAGTGAGTATTTTATAAAAACGTATGACATTTGTCCACCAAGCTGATGACATTGACATATAAGTTAGAGAAAAGAAAAAAACAAGAAGACTTTTGGCTTTCGAGATTATGTAATTATTCAAATGATTTTGCGCTAAATTATTTGATCTTCAATACTATCTTTTTCTGAGTAGTTCATAAAATGGGGTGTTAAAAGATGCTCTATATTGTTGGGTTATTATTTGAGCTTCTATTCCTGGCTTGTGTTTACTTATTTGTTGTTGTAATCTTCTATTGTTCTGATTATCGTAGCTTAAATTGATATGATTTTCAGGCTTCAATGGCTTGCTGATACACATTTACTCTACTCTCTTTCAAGTGAGATATTGTATCTGAAATTATTATGCTTTATCTCATAAACATGATGAGATTGAATGCAACTTTTTTGAAATCTTCCTTCAGAATTTTCCAGTGGAAGTGAAAGACAGATTCACACTTTGAAGTTCTTTGTTATCTATCTCGACGGTATTTCTACAAGGAGTACTATTATTGAATGATGGTTAAAGTTCATCTACTTGACTATTATTAATCTCAAAAGGAAAAAACTTGATCTACTTGATTGTCATTTTCTGTTTGTAGTTTGGCCAACTATTTTATGATTTCCTGTTATTTTCCAGTTATGAATTGTGTGATTTGAAACTTTAAAGTCATTATTTTTTAAACTCAACTTGCTATTCCTTTTAGAAGGCATCTTGATTATTTTTAACTCTTTATTTTTTTCCTCGTATGTTCTTGGTTAATTTTCTGTTGTAACTTTCCTGTTAATTTTCTGGAGCAGGATGTACCTAAACTTGTTTTTAATCACATTTTAGAGGTTCTGGCTATGTTAAAAGTCAATTGATGACAAACTCTATGTGGATTTCTTTCAGTACATACATATGTGTATGTCAAGACTCTTCAAAAGTAGTTCCTGGACAATATTCATTTTTCTGGTAAGACTTCACGATCGAAATCTCCCTCAGTAAGTTGTCGGGAAGGGCTCAAGTCTCTACGACTAGGTAAGCCTAATAATTACGGAATAATTAAAATAAAAGTAGAATTTAACAACTAAACTTCAACAGATAACTATATAACGGAAAAATACCGCTCGACATGTACAAGTAAAACCAACAAAACTTAGTATATACAATTTCCAAAACCCGGTAGTCACAAGTCACAAGCTCTAAGAATTTGTTCTAACTGTATCTATACATCAGTATCTAGGAAAAATAAAAGGAGGAATAACATAAGGGATAGAGGGGGACTCCGAGGTCTGCAGACGCTGGCAGATATACCTTGAAGTCTCTGAAAGCCGCAACAAAACTCTCGACTAGTAGCGGGGCTGGTAGGAGGTACCTGGGTCTACACACAAAACATTTGTAAAAGAGTAGCATGAATACACCACAATGATACCCAGTAAGCTCCAAGCCTAACCTTGGTAGAGTAGTGACGAGGTAAGGTCAGGGCCCTACTGGAATATAATAATAAGACAGAAGATATAACAATATGATGATAGACTGAGAATTTAACAAAAAGAATTTACAGAAAAGTAACAACACAACACATAGAGGTAAACAACAAGGGTGCTCCTCAGATACCGTCTCGTAGTCCTAAAAGTAATTATCAACAGGGGATCTTTCGAGGTACCGCCTCGTAGTCCCAAAAGTAAATATGCAAGGGGAATCTCCCGAGGTACCGCCTCGTAGTCCCAAAAGTAAATATGCAAGGGTATCTCCCGAGCTACCGCCTCGTAGTCCCAAAAGTAAATATGGAGGGGGATCTCCCGAGGTACCGCCTCGTAGTAAAAGTAAACGCACAACTCGAAACCAATAGAAACAACAATTAACAACAAGAATCCTATAGCTTAAGACTAATACAATCAAGGAAAGACAGGAATTCAACTAAGCATGCTGCAAAGATTTCAAATAAGCATTTAAGACACGTAGATATGCGATATTAGGCTAAACATTATAACTACACATTTCGGGATGACTCATTTAAGATGTAACAGGTTACTGTTCGTTAAAAATCGAACTTTTCAACAATTAGCCTGTGTATGCACTCGCCACCTCGTGTACACGACACTCACATATCACAGAATTTCCACAATAGTATCAAATCCTAAGGGTATTTTCCCCACACAAGGTTAGGCAAGCCACTTACCTGGAGCCAAGCTCAATCAATCAACAAGAACGCCTTATCCTCGACTTTCCGACTCCGAATGGCCCAAGTATAGCAAAAAATAATTACATACTATAAATACAACTATAATAAACTAATATAATTAATGAAATCAAGACTTTAACAAGAATTTCAAAACTCGCCCCAAAAAGTCGGCTCGTGCCCACATCTCGTAATCGGGTAAAAATCAAAAAATACGAACACCCACTTGTGATGACCCAAAAGGGTTATTCCGTATATTCTATCTAATTCTGTGTTTCGAGGTCGTAAAAACCTCCTTCTATCTCACCTCTATTTGCGTACGCAACCCGGGTGTGTAGCCGGGAAGCCCTTATGTGAAAACTGATAAAAATGATAATTTTTGTATTAGAAATTTGAATAAGGTTGACTTCAGTCAACGTTTTTGGTAAACGGATGCGGACCCGTGATTTGACGGTCCCGGAGGTTCCGTAGGAAAATATAGGACTTGGGCGTATGCCCGGAATCGAATTCCGAGGTCCCAAGCCCGAGAAATGAATTTTTAAAGAAAATTATTTTCTGAAAAATATAAAGGTTTTTGACAATGAAATGTTATGTGAAAACTGTGGTATCGGGCCCGTATCTTGGTTCCGGAGCCCGGAACAGGTTCAATATATTTTATATGTATTATCTGTGAAGTTTGGAAATAAACGGACTTCGTTTGGCGTGATTCGGACCTTAAATGAAATTTGAAGTTTATGAGAATTTCTATAGATTTTGAGGTTTAATTCGATGTTTATGATGTTATTTGGGCGGTTTAATTACTTGAATAAGTCCGTAGGATATTTATCAGGTTATGTGTGTATTTGGCTTTGAGCCCCGAGGGCTCGGGTGAGTTCCGAGTAAGTGTCGGAGTGCAAAAATTTGTAAAAAACTGGTGTTTTATTTCTGTTGCTGGTGTCCAGGTAATTGCCCTATGCGAATGCACTCAAGGGAGTGCGAACGCACAGGTTAGTGTGGGGTCTGGGGGTCTGGGTAAACTTTACTCTATGCGAACGCAACCCCAAGGGTGCGAACGCGGACCTATAGGGAGAAGACCCTATGCGAACGCACTCAAGGGAGTGCGAACGCAATCAAGGGAGTGCGAACGCAATCAAGGGAGTGCGAACGCACTCAAGGGAGTGCGAACGCACAGGGTAGTGTGGGTCTGGGGGTCTGGGTGGTGCGAAGCCTGTGCGAATGCACCAGTTGGGGCGCGATCGTGGAAGGAAGGTTAGGATAGCCTGTGCGAATGCACTGCACGTGCCGTGATCGCACTGAGTAAGATCGCCCAGTTATTTCTAAGTCTAAAAATAAAACCATTTCGGGATTTCTACCAAAATTCATAAACCCTCTTCTTCCTCAAACCCCATAGACGATTTTTGAAGAGCTTCTTCACCATAATCTCTTAGGTAAGTAATCTTTAACTCGTTTCCTTCCATTTTCATCAACATCTATTAGATTCTAGGCCTAAAAACATGAAATCAAAGGTAGAAATTGGGATTTTTTGGTAGAGTTAGGACTTTTTGAATATTGGGAATTTGACCTTGTTTTGGGGTCGGATTTCAAACCAAATTATATATTCGGGCTCGTGGGTGAATGGGTGATCGGGTTTTGGTCCGAACCTCGTGTTTCGACCAAGCGGACCCGGGGTCGATTTTTGGAAATTTTGGAAGAATGTTGGGAAATCTAGAATTAGGCATTTAAATTGAATTGTTTAGTATTTATTGATGTTATTGAGTCGATTATGTCTAGATATGATTGTTTTGGAGTCGAGTTCGTAAGGAAAGCGGTGTTAGAGGCTTGATTTGGATTCTTGGAGTCGAGGTAAGTATCTTGCCTAACCTTGTGTGGGGGGAACTACCCCATAGGATTGAGTCTTCTATGTTGATTGTAGTCCGCGTACGCGAGGTGACGAGTGTTACTCGAACTTATTTGCAAATAGATTGCCCTTTACGGATTTTTGGGTCCTTATACTCCCCATATATGAATTGAACTTGTTATATCTGAATTCCTGATTTCTAGTCTCAGTTCTTCTTGTTCAAATTAGAAGTACTTGCCTAGAATTTCTTGTTTCTTATAAGATCTTAGTAGACTTAAATGAAGACTTTGTTTTTCCTACCGTCATGCTATGTCTTCCTTCATAAGCTGCATATGTGACTAGAACTAGTATAATCTCGCTCTATAACTGCAACAAGAAATTGGAATATCTATATGCTGGTCAAGCATGCCCGTGAGTCGTACCTTGTGACTTGAATGATTTTTCCTCTTAAGTACTACATGGATTTAATTGATGACCGCCCATGTTGATGGTATTCTTTGATGTTGCCTATTTATTGAGCATTTATTCAAACTGAGTTTATTCGGTGAAGCTAATTGTCTAAGTGAGATTGGTTATAGCTGATTCCCTTGCCGAGATGATTTGGTTTCTTGGTTGTGAACTTGAATATGTATCGTTGCCATAATTGCCTTGTTTTCCCCTCGTTACGTTGTTCTCTCTTTGTGCTTGGCATTCCTCTCGGTGGCTACTTCTTATGAGCTAGTTGTTACCACTTTTGTGATTTAAGTCTTTGTATTGATTTGCTCATAGCACTTTGTATTCAGCCTTGTTTGCTTTCGCGCCGGTTGTGGCAATATATGTTGTTCCTGTTGCATTCTGGTTGTTTTCCTCAGTGGCTGCATTGCATATTTAAATTGAGACTACAGACAGAGATCCGGGAGCTTTCCCTCTATACTACATCACATATTTAAATTGGGACTACGGACGGAGATCCGGGAGCTTTCCCCCTGCACTGCACTGCATATTTAAGTTGGGACTACAGGAAGAGATCCGGGAGCTTTCCCCCTTTACTGCATCATATATTTAAATTGGGAATACGGACAGAGATCCGGGAGCTTTCCCCCTGTACTGCATTGCATATTTAAATTGGGACCACGGACAAAGATCCGAGAGCTTTTCCCCTGTACTGCATTGCATGAAAAATTCTGAGTTGTGGACTGAGTTCCGATAGTTTTAGGATTGAGGAGAATTGGATCGAAAGATATAAAGATATATATACATATATATATATATATATATATATATATATATATTGAAAAGTATATTTGAAAAACATTTGTCTTGAGAATAATGATATTTGAAAGAGTAGTACTTGGGAAAATATATTTTGAACATCACGTATTTTGATGATATTTGAAAGAGCAGTACTTGAGAAATATATTTGAAAAATTACGTATTTTGATGATACTTGAAAGAGCAGTATTTTGGAAAGTATATTTGAACACCACGTATTTGAAGAGACTATGTTATAAAGGTTTCTCTTTATAAAAATATATAAATATACATTCAGAGAAAGTATGTTTCAAAGAAGAGATTTCTCTATTCCGAAATGATTATATATTTAAATTTTTCAAAATGAATTCACGATTTAAAGGTTTTCACTCGAAGGTTTGACCAGTTTTATTGAGTTACTGGCTAAGGCCTGGCGTGAATAAATTGATGCAGTGTTAAGTTGCTTGTGTTTTTATTGGGTTGTAATTCCCACCATTTGGATTGTATCTTTTCCATTCTCTTTGCGTATTTCTATTGTGATGTCCGTTGATCGTGATTATTGAATTTTCTTTCGTATTATTCGATCGTATCNTATTAGACCGGTGGTGTCTTGACTAGTCCTCGTCACTACTTCACCGAGGTTAGTCTTGATACTTACTGGGCACCGCTGTGGTGTGCTCATACTACACTTCTGCACATTTTTGTGTGCAACTTCAGGTTATTGTTGTTAGTAGCTACGCAGATCGTTGTTGAGGAGACTCAAGGTAACCTGTTGCTGCGTTCGCAGGCTTCGGAGTCACCTTCCTGTTTTATTTCTATTCAGGTGTACTTACTTATTCCTAGACAGTCGTATTTGGATTTGATAGAAAGATTTCGTAGAGCTTATGACTTGTATTTACCGGGTTTTGGGAAATTGTAAACTCTGTCAAGAATTCAATTTCGAAATTTTTAAAATTCCTTTATTATTGTTGTTGTTCAGTGGAAATGTTAGGCTTACCTAGTCCCTAAGACTAGGTGCCATCACGATACCGAACGTAGAGAAATTTGGGTCGTGACAAGTTGGTATCAAAGCTCTAGGTTCATAGGTGCTACGAGTTATAAGCGGGTTTGTTAGAGTCTGCGGATCGGTACGGAGACGTCTGTACTTATCTTCGAGGGGCTACGGGACTACCAGGACAATTTCACTTCCTTCATTCCTATCGTGCGAGTTCATTGATCTTGAAGTTTGAAATTATCGTTCCATTCTCTCACCGATGGTGAGGGCACAAGCGGCGGTTCCATATGATGTTACCCCGAAGCAAATGTCGCAAGGGTCAGAGACAGAGGCCAACGAGGAGCACACGCCGTAGTTAAGATGCCTACCAGAGCAGCTGTTGAGGAGTCGCCAGTAGCTCTAGTTGGGGGACAGGTACTGGGGGTGCCTGTTACTACCTCGGATTTCAGCAGACCTGAGCGCAGTTTTGAGTACAATTGGTACATCGCCCCAGGCAGGGTTGATTCTAGTGCACCAGTTGCTTCACAGATCAGGGGAGGAGTTCAGAATCCCTCTGTCTACACTACAGAGCAGTGGGATCATAATGGCCAGGTTCCAGTTGCCATGGCAGCACGACATGTGGTTTCAGTTCAGCCCGTGGTTAGGGCAGTAGCATCGGAGGAAGAATACCTTGGACTTGAGAGATGTAGGAAGTACCACCCTTCTATCTTTCAGTGGATTGGCGGCAGATGGTGCCCCGGGCTTTACTGGGGGAGTGTCACTATATTCTTCTCACTTCGGGTATTGTGGAGACGAGCGGGATTGCTTTTGTCACGTATCAGGTCCAGAGTAGTGGATTGATCAGTGGTGGCGGCATATGAGTTGGGGTAGTCTGGCCGAGTTAGCTTTACTAGCATGGATTCAGTTTTCGGAGATGTTTTGAGGGATGTTACACCTCAGTTCCGTTGGGATGTACAGCGCACGGAGTTTGAGCAGTTGCGTCATTGCGTTATGTCACCATGGGAGTACGTCGTCAGATTCAGTGAGTTGGCCAGATATACACCTCACTTGGTTGCTTCAGTTAGGAGTGAGTCGAAAGATTCATTGAGGGACTCAGGCACAGTAGAGAATCTTGGGTCAACCAGTTCAGTTGCATTACTAGTTTCACATGGGAGCGTTTCAGATACTCATGTGTCTCAGAGGATCCGTATCGTATGTTTTCCACAGCCACATCGACAGAGAGATTGTTTTCAGCGTGGAGATGTTAGCCACAAGGTGAGAGATTGTTCCAGGATTCAGGTGGGAGAGTTACGGCAGGATGTTCAGGTGGATAGAAGGCGCCTAAGAGGGGGAGGCCCGACCCATTGATGTGTTGCATATAGTAGGCTAGAGGCCGTCGTGTCAGATATCATCACCCAGGTATGTCTTGATGTGCTAAAGATGGGTACCATTGTATTTCACTATAGTCATGTTGGTCAGGACGAGTTTCCCATTATTTGTTGTCTCATTTATGATTGAGTTTCATGTATTGCACTTTATTTTTGTGCTTGCTTCTGTTGGGAGATTCTATGAGTAGTAGCCGTGTCTATCATTGTTTTATTCATCCTTTCTAGTGGTGAAACTGTAAGTGAGTCCATGTCGTCCTTCGTGGTAAGTTTTATGTGATTCTCCTGAGTATTTTGTTTTCGAGCTGTGATTTGATACTCCATTCAGATGTGAGTAAGTGAGCGCTATGATTTTGTTAGACGAGGTGAATTAGCGGGAGATCTCTATTGGTATTATATATATTCGACATGTGTTGTAGAGTGAGGGCGAGACCCTCGTGATTCTTTGTGATTTGATATGTTTGGACCAGGCTGAGTACCGCGCTGGAATATTTATCAGGATGGCATCCTTGTGATTTGTTCATATGCTTTGCTTCTCTCTTGTTATATTGCTTTTGGTAAGTTAGTATCGATAGAGAGTTATGCCTATGGGCTTGTTTGATAGTACCTTTATATGCTTGTACCTTTCCTACTCACTCATTTCGTTATGTGCTTCTTTAGTTCAGTTTGCGGGATGTGTGCCCGGTGGTGTTAGTTGTGACTCGGTGATTCGAGTGTCTACTGATGAGGTCTTCGTGTTTATTGCACCATTATTGGTATTATGGGATTTGGAAACAGAGTTCTTCCATGTATGGGACTAATTGCCAATGTTGAGTTGATTTCGGGCAGTTATGTTGATCAAAAGTGCTATTGAGCCTATGTGTGATGTGCTATGTTGTGTGGTCGTGCCTTATGGGCATAGACCTGAGTTGATGCAGCTGGTTGAGCCTAATGCCGGACATGGATTTAGAATTGGGTCTTTTGGAAATGAGTAGAAAGTGAGGAATTGAGGTATGAGGCTTATCGATGATGATGAGAAGGATATATGGCAGTTGTGATGGTGTCATCAGGCTTATGTAGGATGGGGTGACGTGGGATCACCCACGGGTGTGTGTTGGAAATGCGCAATCAGTGATTGGATGAGTTCAAAGTGAATCTTAGCACGTTCGAGGACGAACGTTTGTTTAAGAGGGGGAGATTGTGATGAACCAAAAGGGTCATCCCGTATAGTCTATATAATTCTGTGTTCCGAGGTTGTGAAAACCTCCTTCTATCTCACTTCGATTTGCGTTCACAACCCGGGCGTGTAGCGGGGAAGCCCTTATGTGAAAATTGATAAAAATGATAATTTTTGTATTAGAAATTTGAATAGAGTTGACTTCAGTCAATGTTTTTGGTAAACGGACCCAGACCTGTGATTTGACGATCCCCGAGGGTCCGTAGTAAAATATGAGACTTGAGCGTATGCCCGGTATCGAATTCTGAGGTCCCAAGACCGAGAAATGAATTTTTAAAGAAAATTATTTTCTGAAAAATATAAAGGTTTTTGAAAATTAAATGTTATGTGAAAACTGTGGTATCGGGGCTTTATCTTAGTTCTGGAGCCCGAAACAGGTTCAATGTGTTATTATTGTATTATCTGTGAAGTTTGGAAATAAACGGACTTCGTTTGGCGTGATTCGGACCTTAAATGCAAAATTTGAAATTTATGAAGTTTTTGAGAATTTCTATAGATTTTGAGGTTTAATTCGATGTTTATGATGTTACTTGGGTGGTTTAATTATTTGAAAAAGTCCGTAGGATCTTTATGAGGTTATGTGTGTATTTGGCTTTGAGCCCCAGGAGCTCGGGTGAGTTCCGGGTTAGTGTCGGAGTGCAAGACTTGGTAAAACTCTGGTGTTTTATTTCTGTTGCTGGTGTCCAGGTAATTTCCCTGTGCGTTCGCACTGGGGAGTGCGAACGCATAGGGTAGTGTGGGGTCTGGGTAAACTTTACTCTATGCGAACGCAACCCCAAGGGTGCGAACGCGGACCTATAGGGAGAAGACCCTAGCGAACACAATCAAGGGAGTGCGAGCGCACAGGGTAGTGTGGGGTCTGGGGATCTGGGTGGTGCGAAGCCTGTGCGAACACACCAGTTGGGGAGCGATCGCAGAAGGAAGGTTAGGATAGCCTGTGCAAACGCACTGCACGTGCCGCGATCGCACTGAGTAAGATCGCCCAGTTATTTCTAAGTCTAAAAACAGAAGCATTTCGGGATTTCTACCAAAATTCATAAACCCTCTTCTTCTCCAAACCCCATAGATGATTTTTGAAGAGCTTCTCACCATAATCTCTTAGGTAAGTAATCTTTAACTCGTTTCCTTCCATTTTCATCAACATCTATTAGATTCTAGGCCTAAAAACATGAAATCAAAGGTAGAAATTGGGATTTTTTTGGTAGAGTTAGGGCTTTTTGAATATTTAGGAATTTGGCCTTGTTTTGGGGTCGGATTTCAAAAAAAATTATATATTCGGAATCGTGGATGAATAGGTGATCGGATTTTGGTCCGAACCTCGTGTTTCGACCAAGCGGGTCCGAGGTCGATTTTTGGAAATTTTGGAAGAATGTTGGGAAATCTATAATTAGGCATTTAAATTGAATTGTTTAGCATTTATTGATGTTATTGAGTTTATTATGTCTAGATACGATTGTTTTGGAGTCGAGTTCGTAAAGAAAGCTATGCTAGAGGCTTGATTTGGATTCTTGGAATCGAGGTAAGTATCTTTCCTAACCTTGTGTGGGGGAACTACCCCTTAGAATTGAGTCTTCTATGTTGATTGTAGTCCGCGTACGCGAGGTGAAGAGTGTGTACTCGAACTTATTTGCAAATAGATTTCCCTTTAGGGATTTTTGGGTCCTTATGCTCCTCATATATGAATTGAACGTGTTATATCTTAATTCCTGATTTCTAGTCTCAACTCTTCTTGTTCAAATTAGAAGTACTTGCCTAGTATTCCTTGTTTCTTATAAGATCTTAGTTGACTTAAATGAAGACTTTGTTTTTCCTACGGTCATGCTATGTCTTCCTTCATACGCTGCCTATGTGACTAGAACTAGTATAATCTCGCTCTATAAATGTCTAACAAGAAATTGGAATATCTATATGTTGGTCAAGCATGCCCGTGAGTCGTACCTTGTGAATTGAATGATTTTTCCTCTTAAGTACTACATGGGTTTAATTGATGACCGCCCGTGTTGATGGTATTCTTTGACGTTGCCTATTTACTCAGCATTTTTTCAAATTGAGTTTATTCGGTGAAGCTAATTGTCTAAGTGAGATTGGTTTTAACTGATTCACTTGCCGGGATGATTTGGTTTCTTGGTTGTGAACTTGAATTTGTAGAATCCTTGCCGTAATTGCCTTGTTTTCCCCTCGTTATGTTGTTCTCTCTTTGTGCTTGGCATTCCTCTCAGTGGCTACTTCTTATGAGCTAGTTATTACCACTTTTGTGATTTAAGTCTTTGTATTGATTTGCTCATCGCACTTTGTATTCGGCCTTGTTTGCTTTCGCGCCGGTTGTAGCAATATATGTTGTTCCTGTCGCATTCTGGTTGTTTTCCTCAGTGGCTGCATTGCATATTTAAATTGGGACTACAGACAGAGATCTGGGATCTTTCCCCCTGTACTGCATCACATATTTAAATTGGGACTACGGAAAGAGATCCGAGAGCTTTTCCCCTGTACTGCATCGCATATTTAAATTTGGACTACAGACAGAGATCTGGGAGCCTTCCCCCTGTACTGCATTGCATGACAAATTCTGAGTTGCGGACTGAGTTCCGATAGTTTTATGATTGAGGAGAATTGGATCGAAAGATATAAATATATATTGAAAAGTATATTTGAAAAGCATTTGTCTTGCAGAATAATGATATTTGAAAGAGCGGTACTTGGGAAAATATATTTTTAACATCACGTATTTTGATGATATTTGAAAGATCAGTACTTGGGAAAATATATTTTGAACATCACATATTTTGATTATATTTGAAAGAGCAGTACTTGGGAAATATATTTGAAACATCACGTATTTTGATGATACTTGAAAGAGCAGTATTTGGGAAAGTATATTTGAACACCACGTATTTGAAGAGACTATGTTATAAAGGTTTCTCTTTATAAAATATATAAATATGCATTCAGAGAAAGTATGTTTCAAAGAATAGATTTCACTATTCCGAAATGACTATATCTTTAAAGTTTTCAAAATGAACTCACGATTTAAAGGTTTTCACTCGAAGGTCTGATCATTTTTATTGAGTTATTGGGTAAGTCCTGACGTGAATAAATTGATGCAGTGCTGAGTTGCTTGTGTTTTTATTGGGTTGTAATTCCCGCCATTTGGATTGCATCCTTTCAATTCTCTTTGCGTATTTCTATTATGCTGTCCATTGATCGTGATTATTGAATTTCTTTCGTATTATTCTGTAATGACCCGGTCCGTCGTTACGTAGAACCTGCATTTTAATTGCTGTTATTGACTTGTCATAGGTTGGTTATTCTATATTTGATGTATTAGAGTTAGTAGGCTTGAAATCGAATGGTTGTAGTGAGAGTTCAGTCCTTTAGCCTTTTAAAAATAGCCTTAAAATGAGAAAAGTCAACTAAGAGTTGACTTATTGGTAAACGACCTCGGAATGCGGATTTTATGGCTCGGATAGCTTTGTTAGGTGATTTGGGACTTAGGAGTGTGTTCAAAATAATTTTGTGATGTTCGGTGTAGAATTAGGCTTGAATTGGCGAAAGTTAATTTTGGCGATTTCTCATCGATAGTGAAATAGGATATCGGGGTCTGAATGGACTTTTGACAGTTGGAACAGGTTCGTAATGTCATTCTGGATGTGTCTGCAAAAATTTCAGGTCAATCGGAGTTGTTTTGGATAGTTTCGGCATCGTTGGTGGATTTTAGAAAATTGAAAGTTCTTAGGCTTGAATCCAATGTAAATTTGGTGTTTTGATGTTAGTTTTGGTGTTTTGAGAGTGCAACTAAGCTTGAATCATGTTATGTGACGTGTTAGTATGTTTGGTTGGGGTCCCGAGGGGCTCGGGATTGATTTCAGATGGTTAACAGGAAATTCGGAGTTGGAAATTGCAGCAAAAAGCTGTTGGTGTGAAATCATAGTGATTTTCGCACCTGCGGAAGTTTGGCCGCAGGTGCGGGCCCGCAGGATCAAAAGAAGGCTCCGCAGGGGCAAGATTTGTCTAGCCAGGGAAAAGTCACAGATCCGGATAGGGGCCGCACCTGCGAAGCCGCAGGTGCGGAATGTGAGTCGCAGGTGCGGATGAGGTCGTTTAAGGAACAGTCGCAGGTGCGGTTAGTGGGACAACAAGTGCGGTCTCGCAGGTGCATGAAATTGGGCGTAGGTGCGGAAACCCTGGGAAGAAAGTATAAAATATACCCTCCGCGACTTAAACCCTTTTTACACCATTTTTGTACAGACAGAGAGCTTTGGGGGCGATTTTTGAAGAGGGAAATCAGTGTTCTTCATAGAGGTAAGTGTTTGGATCATTAAAACTCATTTATGGGTGATTATAGATCATAACCTCAGCAATTAATTCATGAAAATCAGTAGAAAAAGGTGGGCTTAGGGCTTCAGATTTTGAGACCTTTAAGGGTCGATTTAAGGGGTCAAACGAACTCCGATTTTAGCGTTCTTTATATGTACGGACTTGTGAGATGATGAAGAATGGTTTTGTATAAAGATTTCTGAGTTCCAAAATGCGGGCCCGGGGGTTGGGTTTTAACCAATTTCGTCTTTTTGAGCTAAATTTGATATTTTCGTTTGGAATTTATTTCTTAAGCATAAATTGATGATAAAAATCTGAACTTGGTAGATTTGGAGCCTTCGGAAGTTGATACGGGAGGCAAGCGTGTTGCGGAATAGTTTCCGGGCTAGTTTTGAGGTAAGTAATGTCTTTAAATCCTGTCATGAGGGTATGAAACCCCGCACTATGCACCCTTTCACGAGTTTTGGAATGCAAAGTTTGGAACTTTGGAAATATATTCCCTATTTAGGAAACTATTGAGTTGCGAAACCAATTTTTAAGCCTATGCTTAATGGTATTGATATATTTTGATATGATTTGGGCTGTAAATGTTTGGGGCCTAGTGCCGATCTGTTTACCCCTTGGGGGCTATTTTTACTATTTTTTCCTCACTTGATATGTTATGATTTTCACTCAGTCTTTTCTTGATAATTGTTTTGACACTCAGAGTATTTTGAAACTATTTCTTGAAAATGAAACACTGCTTTGGGTCGAGAACCCGGTATATTTATGGCCAGAAGGGCAAATTGAGAGTGTCTGACTAAGTGAGGCTGCGGGCCTATATTTTGAGGATGATATGATATGAGTGAGGTTGCGGGCCTATATTGTGAGTGATTTATGCCATGATGTGGCTTTATAGCGCTTGGGATGTAGGAGCCCCTCCGGAGTCTGTACACACCCTCAGTGAGCGCAGGTACCTAATGAGTGATGCCCGCGTGGCTTATGCTGAATGATTGTGAGGATGCCTGATGGGCTGATACTGAGTGACTGTGAGGATGCCTGAAGGGCTGTTACTGAGTGACTGTGAGGATGCCTGACGGGCTGATATTGAGTGATGGTGAGGATGCCTGATGGGCAATGGTTACGATAAATGATTTTATCCCGAGGGGCAGTTTTATGAATATTTTTTACAAACTATGATTTACTTCATTTTCAAACTGGTGTTACTGAGAATTTTACTGAGATATACTGATATTACGCTTGTTTTCAAAGGATTTTTAGAAACTGATTTCGAACTTATTAATTGTTGAATCCTACATGGTGACTTGGTGTTTTACTGGTTTTGTGAAATTGTGTATCTGTACTGTGTGTTTTGAAATTCTCAGACTGTGATTTATTGTCATTACTACTAAGTTGGCGTACTCATCATTACTCCCTGTGCCTCTGTGCACAGATCCAGGTGACGGCCCGGAGCAGTAGCTGCCTCAGTTCGTTAGCAGCAGATACGGGATTTCGAGGTAGCTGTCTAGCGTCCACAGCTTCTCCATTTCCCTTCCTTATTTAGTTTTAGCGTTTGATTCAGAGACATATATTATAGTTTTAGCAGATTTAGATTTATTTATTCTTAGATGCTCATGACTATTGACTCCAGTCTTGAGAGGTTTTGTTTAGAGTTGTTAGACTATTATTGGGACGCTTAGACTTAATTACATTATTCTATGCTATGGTTGCTGCTTGTTATTAAATTATGAACTTTTATAATTGAATAAATGCGTAGGAAGGTGATGGTCGGCTAGCCTAGTTCCACGATATGCGCCATCACGGCCTGTTAGGATTTGTGGTCGTGACATATTCGATCGTATCGTTAATTACATTGAGAAATCTTTAGATAGATATTTTTGTTCGGTCATTTATACATCTATGACTTTTTACCTATTAGACCGGTGGTGTATTGACTAGTCCTCGTCACTACTTCACCGAGGTTAGTCTTGATACTTACTGGGCACCGTTGTGGTGTGCTCATACTACAGTTCTGCACATTTTTGTGTGTAGCTTCAGGTTATTGTTGTTGGTAGCTGCGCAGATCGTTGCTGAGGAGACTCGAGGTAACCTGCTGCTGCGTTCGCAGGCTTCAGAGTCACCTTCCTGTTTTATTTTTATTCAACTGTACTTACTTATTCCTAGACAGTTGTATTTGGATTTGATAGAAAGATTTCGTAGAGCTTATGACTTGTATTTACCGGGTTTTGGGAAATTGTAAAATCTGTCAAGAATTCAATTTCGAAATTTTTAAAATTCCTTTATTATTGTTGTTTTTCAGTGGAAATGTTAGGCTTACCTAGTCCCTAAGACTAGGTGCCATCATGATAACCAACGGAGGGAAATTTTGGTCATGACACCACTCAACCACGAGTTCACTCGTACCAAAATTACTCAAACCCGATATCACAATCTCAATCAAAACAAAAACGTTTGGTTGAAGAACTTCTTCCATTTTTCCCCAAATTTCTCAGCTCAATCTTAAATTAGAAGGTGAAATTAATGATAGATTTGTGGGATATAACCAAAAATAAGTGAAGAATCATTACCCAATCAATGTCTCTGAAAATCCCTCAAAATCTTGTCCAAATCCGAGCTCTCTATCTCAAATTTTGATAAAAATGGCACAACCCTCGATTTGAAATGTTTATATCTGTCCACTGAAATCCTTCTCGCGAACGCGGAAGCTTCCTCGCGTTCGAGAATAATAAAAATTCCTCCAGTGTAAAATCTCCTTCGCGAACGCGGAAACTCACACAGTCTAACCTTTCGCAAACGTGGGAACCTTATCGCGAACACATAGGCTAAATGATTGGGACCCCCCTCTACCCGTTCCTTTACGCGAACGTAAGGTCCCTATCGCGAACATGTAGGATCAATGCTCCGAAGCTTCACGAACGCGAGAACCATATCACGAATGCGAAGAGAAAAACCCATGTGGAATCCCAGATGCCTTACGCGAACGCGAGACCTCTCTCGTGAACGCGATGAAGGAAACCAACAACTGATGCCAGATTTTTCTGCAATTCCAACAAGTCCAAATCTAGTCCGTTAACCACCCGAAATTCACCCGAGGCCCCCGGGACCTCAACCAAACATACCAACAAGTCATAAAACATCATACGAACTTATTCGAGTGATGCGAGACTAAATTGCATAGTTTAACATGTGATATACCTTACATTTTATGCGCAT